>OZ020492.1:9100650-9283150 GCA_963971405.1 Psococerastis gibbosa
TGAAGAATTAATTAATTACAGTAGTATAGAAAGGGGGTTTCTGGCGCTTACCCCACCCCCCGTCGAGCTACCCCACCCCCCGTCATGCTACCCCTCGTGGGTGGTCTGATTTTTTTTTTTTTTTTTTTTTTTTCCACCCCCCGTCATGCTACCCCTCGTGGGTGGTCTATTTTTTTTTTTTTTTTTTTTTTTTTTTTTTTTTTTTCCACCCCCCCGTCATGCTACCCCTCGTGGGTGGTCTATTTTTTTTTTTTTTTTTTTTTTTTTATGGTGTTAATTGAATTAAAACATTTCTTTCTTCTTCTTCTTTCTTCTTCGTGGGTGGTCTTTGTACCCCGCCGTGCTTATCCCGTTGTCTACCTATCTCTGTACCAGGTGGGTACATACCTTTGGAGTTGGATGATCAGGTTCAAGTTCTTGTAAATATATCCCCTGTCGAACAACTGAGGTGCTGGGACTTATCCCACCCCCCCCCCCCCGTCGAGCTATCCCATCTACCCCTCGTGGGTGGTCTGAGGTGCTGGGACTTACCCCACCCCCGTCGAGACCCGTGGGTGGTCTTTCTATGGCACTATGATTGTTTTTTTTTATAACCCAGGTAAACATAAGATAAATATAGACACCCGTAGTATTTAAAAACCTTAAAATAAATTAATATAAATTTTTTTATCAGCTATATTTACATCGATGAACACGCTTGAGCTAATGCATAATGTTTAGTACACTACATTGAGTAAACATAAGCTAAATATAGACACCCATAGTATTTAAAGACCGTAAAATAAATTAATATAAGTTTTTTCTTAATTATTTATTATCAGCTAAATTTACATCGATGACCACGCTTGAGCTAATGCATAATGTTAAGTACACTACAATAAGTAAACATAAGCTAAATATAGACACCCATAGTATTTAAAGACCGTAAAATA
Organism: Psococerastis gibbosa; assembly: GCA_963971405.1. Taxonomy (NCBI): domain Eukaryota; kingdom Metazoa; phylum Arthropoda; class Insecta; order Psocodea; family Psocidae; genus Psococerastis; species Psococerastis gibbosa. The sequence continues at coordinate 9,101,583 of OZ020492.1, forward strand.
AATTAATATAAGTTTTTTTCTTAATTATTTATTATCAGATAAATTTACATCGGTGAACACGATTGTGCTAATTAATAATGTTAAGTACACTACATTAAGTAAACATAAGCTAAATATAGACACCCATAGTATTTGAAGACCGTTAAATAAATTAATATAAGTTTTTTTTCTTATTAATTTTTATCAGCAATATTTACATCGATGAACACGCTTGAGCTAATGCATAATGTTTAGTACACTACATTGAGTAAAGATAAGCTAAATATAGACACCCATAGTATTTAAAAACCTTAAAATAAGTTAATATAAGTTTTTTCTTATTAATTTTTTTTTTTTATCAGCTACATTTACATCGATGAACACGCTTGAGCTAATGCATAATGTTTAGTACACTACATTGAGTAAAGATAAACTAAATATAGACACCCATAGTATTTAAAAACCTTAAAATAAATTAATATAAGTTTTTTCTTATTAATTTTTTATCAGCTACATTTACATCGACGAACACGCTTGAGCTAATGGGAGACAGGGATAGATAGACCAGTGAGGGTGAGCGCCATTGAATAATGCACATATTAATTACCTAATTTGAAACAGTGGACTACCCACGAATGATAGACGGTAAGGGTGGGACTCGGCCTTGCACTCAGTATCTTAAAAGAAATGTATTAATCCCACAATAGGTGTTCAATATACCCACCAGCCATGTTTATAAAAATGAATTTTCAATAATCCCAACTAAGTCTCAGTTTCTCACAATGGGTGTGCAATATACCAGGCAGTCGTGTTTTCTATGTTAGATTTAGTTACATTGGGCTAGGACAGGTTAAGTTATAATATTAGGCTAGGTTAAATTTTTATATCAAGTTAGGGTAGGTTACATTGGATTAGGATAGGCCAGATTAGGTTACATTGGGTTAGGTTAGCTGTTTACCTAGATTAAATTCATCATTTTTTTAAACAAAAATATTTTTATATCAAATAAATATGATGTTAAGTTAGGTTACATTGAATTAGGATAGGTTAGATTAGGTTACATTGGGTAAGGATAGGTTGAGTTAGCCACAAACAAGCCATTAATAAATCTACCCCTCGCTGACAGTCCATTGTAAGCTAAAGTGATTTTTGTTTTCGTAAATCTATCCAACACTTAGGTTGAAGCATGGTCATTATCGCATTATAGATATGTCTTAGGTTTAAAAGTTTGTTTTAAGTGATTGTATGTAAAGACATTGTTTATGAGGGAAGATTTTACTGATCATAAGAATAATTGCACAATTATGAGCGGAGGAGCACTATCTAACGAGGGAAACTTTGTATGCAAAACATCTATAGCTCTAGATGGTGTTGTAAAATAATACAATTATAAAAACATAACCATACGTCATGATCCCGTTGTATATTTACATAATATGGAAGGTGAGGTTGATTCAATTACAACTGAAAACATAAAACTTTTTAAAGTGATTAAATGGTATAAAGGATAAGTCCCGTGCTGGGCAATTAATAAATCTATCCAACGCACAGGTTTAAGGGAAGTATTGATTTAGTAAACAGATAACCGTGTGCAGATTCAAACCTGTTGAGAATCACCAGGTGCACTCAGTACACCCATCACACCAGGGGGTCCATTGTAAGCTAAGTGATTTTTGTTTTTGTATCAGTTGCACCCGGCAATGATAAAAACTATACTGAAGCATGGTTTCGTGCTAAAAACAAACAACTTCTCCTCACTGATGACTCCACAATAAAATATCAACAAATAAACAAACAACATTTACAATATTAAAAATGGTAGGGGGGGGGGGCCCTTTAAAAGCAAAAGTGAACATTACAATTGCAAATACAAGTAAAGAAAAAATGTACGAATTAAGTAAAAAAAAATTTTTTAAAACGTTAATAGAAAAACAATTGTGCAGGCAGATAACTGAAGTAATGTAGGCTAATAATAAAATATTGGTTGACAATCGACACTGAGAGAACATCCACTTTACAGTATGTATCCCAATTTTCATTAAGTCTAGATGCTAAGTAGGGACGTGATGTTATTGGGGTTGGAAGAAATTAGGTATTTTATGTGTCTTGAAACTTGTTATGCTGACGGAGTCCTTTATGTTGTCCGGTAGGGAATTGTACAATGGAATAGACTTATACATAATATGCGAATGCATAAAGTGTTCCGTATTCGGTTTCAAAGTTTTTAGGTTGCGTCCGGTACCAAGTCTGGTATTAATGTTATGATGGACGAAATCACCTTGCCCAAGAATGGTTTTTTGCCCTTTTTAAATCGAAAAAGTAGAAGTTGTTTTGTACATAGCAATGGCAATGGGAGGACATTGAATTCCTGAAAAAGAAGATTTGAAGGGTAGCGGTGAGGCTTCCCTATAGCTACCCTGATGGCTATTCTTACATCAGTTTCTAGGGAGCATATATGGGAAGAGTGAGCACCACCCCAGGCTAATATGTTATATTGGAAAATTGATTGGACTAAAGCATGATAAACTTACCTTACAGAGTGTCAACGTTAAGTGTACACCTTAGCATCCTTAAATTGTTATAGGTTCTTCTAATTCGTTTTGATGTTAGGAGGATTTGTTCATACCACTTGAGATGATTATCAATGGTAACGCCTAAATATTTAATATTATTTGCTTTTGCGATTATCTGACATGTGCATGGATTAAGGTTGCAATTATTATGGAGTATTAAACTGAGATAGAATAGAAGAATAGAATAATGTATTTCGTTCCTTCAATAATACATATACATGCACACCAATATAATGAGGTAGGGGTGGCCCAAAGGATTTCTCCCGTGCTGGGGACCCCATTAATACTATAATAACTAAGCTAAAACTTTATCGATAATAATTAATTTTATGTAGACTCTAAGTAACATCACTAAGTAAGGAAATAAGTAAGATCATATACTAAGATGGTTTATCACTCTGTTGAATCCGGGGTTGTTATGCTAACGCACTATTGCTGGAAGATTTCTTAGTTGATTTTGGGACAGATGAAAGCTAATTTTACTAATGATTTTTTTTTTTTTTTTTTGTTGTAGATTTTTTTTTTATGAACTCAGGAAGGCTGTTATATAATGGAACTGATAGGTAAATGTGAGAATGTGTGAAAAGGGTAGTGTTATGATTGGGGATCTGAAGATTGCGACCAACACCAAGTCCAGTATAGCTAAAACTATGGAAGAATATATAGCCTTCAGTATTGGAGAGTTATGCTTTTAAGACACTTACCAATTTATGGCCTCCTCATTAGATTCAGTAGTTAAAAATCTTGTTGATGCGGATAAAAATAAATTTAAAATTATGAAAACATGTTTTGTGGATGAAAAATTAGACTTGATGTTGAGGAAGGGTGTCTTACCCTATGAATATATAACGCACGAGTCACAATTTAATGAGGAACACTTACCTACAATCATTGCATTTTTTTTTTTTTTTTTTTTTTTTTTTTTTTTTTTTTTTCTTTTTTTAGTCAATTAACTCAAGAGTGGATTTCACAAGAAAAATATGAACATGCTCAAAAGGTGTGGAATGCTTTTGATATAAAGAATTTAGAAGAATACCAAGACTTGAATGTATTAAACAACACCCTTCTCTTTTGCAATGTTTTTGAAGCCTTTAGAGCCTAATGTTTTGAAAACGATAACCTCGAAATTTGTCACATGTACACTGCACCAGGGCTAGCTCTTCAGAGCTGTCTGAAAATATTAGTGGGTTTCGCTGGATGGAGGAGGAAGAAATCAAAAAAATTTTAATGTAATGCTCGCACCTAATGAGGACGATGATGGCTTCATATTACATGTGGACTTGGAATATCCACAAAAATTACTAACCGTAACTAAATCTAACATAGAAAACACGACTGCCTGGTATATTGCACACCTATTGTGAGAAACTGAGACTTAGTTGGGATTATTGAAAATTCATTTTTATAAACACGGCTGGTGGGTATATTGAACACCTATTGTGGGATTAATACATTTCTTTTAAGATGCTGAGTGCACTTATTATATCGGCGTACCTGAATTAATAGCGATGTGTCATAATCTTAATGCGAGGGGGACTGAAATGGCCACCGACCTTATGCACTCCAATATATAAAGGGTTGTCTGCATGGCAAATAAAGGGACTGTCTACTCATCAGCGACTGCTTATATGAATATGTACCTTTAACTGGTATTGTACATCAACTATTGTAAATGAATGTAAACCATTTTATGATATACAAATTTTATAATACACATATTTTAAAAGAAATCAATGTCTTTTCATACAATCACTTAAAACAAGCTTTTAAGCCTAAGACTTATCTATAATACAATAATGACCATGAGCTAAACGAATGTAAACCATTTTATGATATACAAATTTTATAATACACATATTTTAAAAGAAATCAATGTCTTTACATACAATCACTTAAAACAAACTTTTAAACCTAAGACATATCTATAATGCGATAATGACCCGGGAAACGTTCGGGGATGCTTCATCCTGCATGTAGTATTGTTTCCGGAAATTGAGAAAATGTTCATACAATACAGCAACAACCTTTTTGTTGAAGTTCGCCTGTAGCGGATGGTATGGATAGCATTCTGAGCCGAGGAATAGTTGCATTTGTCGTACAGCACATTGATCGAAGGCAGTAGCGTCTTTCAAATATCATCTGCTCGTGCTGCTTGGAAGCCAATAATATCAAACCGTGGTTTTTCACTTGAAGAAATCATTCGCACAGGGTTTCGCACATGATCAACAGTTATTCCATTGAGTTCATAGCATATTTCGGAGAATAAGTGTGCCATAGCATTAGCGCTAAGCCAGTCTTCACCTTGATAAGCAATTGTTGTCACACCTTTTTCCAGCACACCTTCAATATGCAGTCGGCTTTCACATGGTAGAGTAATAAGTATATCTTGTTGATGGATTGGTATGCGAATTTCATCATTTATCACCATACTTTTGTTTTACAAAGTTATAATGAAATTCGTACTTAACTGCCTTGGATAGCTCGAGAACGGTTAGACCAATAAGTATTGGTTTGTTTAGCAAAATATTATTATTATTATTATTATTTTTTTTTTTGATCGGACTGCTATTAAATCGTTTGAAAAAATCCTAAAATCTTTAAATGCAGGGGATGAGATAAGTTTGCTAGCTCGTTTGCCAGTGTTAACTAACTATAATTTTGCGTGATTTCTAACATTCTCCATTGTCTTCCCATACATACTATTAATTTTCAATTTATAAAAATCCTTCTCGAAATCATTATACAAGCTAATTAAAATCGATAAAGGGTCGCATCCAAGCGCTTTGCTTAAAAGCTAAAATTTTATGTATACATTTTAATTTTAATGCCAATTCTAGACATTGCTTCAAATTTCGATAATGTATTATATAGTTATGTTCATCGTTTAAGTTGGGAATAAGCATTGAGATGGTGGATGTTAAAGATATATTATTTTCAGCGAGAAATTCCTTGCAATATGGAGAAATCATGTCTGAAGTTATAACACAATGTTCAGCTGCTAGTGGGTATTCATTATGTAAATCATGTAATTTTTGTGGATATTCCAAGTCCACATGTAATATGAAGCCATCATCGTCCTCATTAGGTGCGAGCATTACATTAAAATTTTTTTGATTTCTTCCTCCTCCATCCAGCGAAACCCACTAATATTTTCAGACAGCTCTGAAGAGCTAGCCCTGGTGCAGTGTACATGTGACAAATTTCGAGGTTATCGTTTTCAAAACATTAGGCTCTAAAGGCTTCAAAAACATTGCAAAAGAGAAGGGTGTTGTTTAATACATTCAAGTCTTGGTATTCTTCTAAATTCTTTATATCAAAAGCATTCCACACCTTTTGAGCATGTTCATATTTTTCTTGTGAAATCCACTCTTGAGTTAATTGACTAAAAAAAGAAAAAAAAAAAAAAAAAAAGAAAAAAAAAAATGCAATGATTGTAGGTAAGTGTTCCTCATTAAATTGTGACTCGTGCGTTATATATTCATAGGGTAAGACACCCTTCCTCAACATCAAGTCTAATTTTTCATCCACAAAACATGTTTTCATAATTTTAAATTTATTTTTATCCGCATCAACAAGATTTTTAACTACTGAATCTAATGAGGAGGCCATAAATTGGTAAGTGTCTTAAAAGCATAACTCTCCAATACTGAAGGCTATATATTCTTCCATAGTTTTAGCTATACTGGACTTGGTGTTGGTCGCAATCTTCAGATCCCCAATCATAACACTACCCTTTTCACACATTCTCACATTTACCTATCAGTTCCATTATATAACAGCCTTCCTGAGTTCATAAAAAAAAATCTACAACAAAAAAAAAAAAAAAATCATTAGTAAAATTAGCTTTCATCTGTCCCAAAATCAACTAAGAAATCTTCCAGCAATAGTGCGTTAGCATAACAACCCCGGATTCAACAGAGTGATAAACCATCTTAGTATATGATCTTACTTATTTCCTTACTTAGTGATGTTACTTAGAGTCTACATAAAATTAATTATTATCGATAAAGTTTTAGCTTAGTTATTATAGTATTAATGGGGTCCCCAGCACGGGAGAAATCCTTTGGGCCACCCCTACCTCATTATATTGGTGTGCATGTATATGTATTATTGAAGGAACGAAATACATTATTCTATTCTTCTATTCTATTCTATCTCAGTTTAATACTCCATAATAATTGCAACCTTAATCCATGCACATGTCAGATAATCGCAAAAGCAAATAATATTAAATATTTAGGCGTTACCATTGATAATCATCTCAAGTGGTATGAACAAATCCTCCTAACATCAAAACGAATTAGAAGAACCTATAACAATTTAAGGATGCTAAGGTGTACACTTAACGTTGACACTCTGTAAGGTAAGTTTATCATGCTTTAGTCCAATCAATTTTCCAATATAACATATTAGCCTGGGGTGGTGCTCACTCTTCCCATATATGCTCCCTAGAAACTGATGTAAGAATAGCCATCAGGGTAGCTATAGGGAAGCCTCACCGCTACCCTTCAAATCTTCTTTTTCAGGAATTCAATGTCCTCCCATTGCCATTGCTATGTGCAAAACAACTTCTACTTTTTCGATTTAAAAAGGGCAAAAACCATTCTTGGGCAAGGTGATTTCGTCCATCATAACATTAATACCAGACTTGGTACCGGACGCAACCTAAAAACTTTGAAACCGAATACGGAACACTTTATGCATTCGCATATTATGTATAAGTCTATTCCATTGTACAATTCCCTACCGGACAACATAAAGGACTCCGTCAGCATAACAAGTTTCAAGACACATAAAATACCTAATTTCTTCCAACCCCAATAACATCACGTCCCTACTTAGCATCTAGACTTAATGAAAATTGGGATACATACTGTAAAGTGGATGTTCTCTCAGTGTCGATTGTCAACCAATATTTTATTATTAGCCTACATTACTTCAGTTATCTGCCTGCACAATTGTTTTTCTATTAACGTTTTAAAAAATTTTTTTTACTTAATTCGTACATTTTTTCTTTACTTGTATTTGCAATTGTAATGTTCACTTTTGCTTTTAAAGGCCCCCCCCCCCCCTACCATTTTTAATATTGTAAATGTTGTTTGTTTATTTGTTGATATTTTATTGTGGAGTCATCAGTGAGGAGAAGTTGTTTGTTTTTAGCACGAAACCATGCTTCAGTATAGTTTTTATCATTGCCGGGTGCAACTGATGCAAAAACAAAAATCACTTAGCTTACAATGGACCCCCTGGTGTGATGGGTGTACTGAGTGCACCTGGTGATTCTCAACAGGTTTGAATCTGCACACGGTTATCTGTTTACTAAATCAATACTTCCCTTAAACCTGTGCGTTGGATAGATTTATTAATTGCCCAGCACGGGACTTGTCCTTTATACCATTTAATCACTTTAAAAAGTTTTATGTTTTCAGTTGTAATTGAATCAACCTCACCTTCCATATTATGTAAATATACAACGGGATCATGACGTATGGTTATGTTTTTATAATTGTATTATTTTACAACACCATCTAGAGCTATAGATGTTTTGCATACAAAGTTTCCCTCGTTAGATAGTGCTCCTCCGCTCATAATTGTGCAATTATTCTTATGATCAGTAAAATCTTCCCTCATAAACAATGTCTTTACATACAATCACTTAAAACAAACTTTTAAACCTAAGACATATCTATAATGCGATAATGACCATGCTTCAACCTAAGTGTTGGATAGATTTACGAAAACAAAAATCACTTTAGCTTACAATGGACTGTCAGCGAGGGGTAGATTTATTAATGGCTTGTTTGTGGCTAACTCAACCTATCCTTACCCAATGTAACCTAATCTAACCTATCCTAATTCAATGTAACCTAACTTAACATCATATTTATTTGATATAAAAATATTTTTGTTTAAAAAAAATGATGAATTTAATCTAGGTAAACAGCTAACCTAACCCAATGTAACCTAATCTGGCCTATCCTAATCCAATGTAACCTACCCTAACTTGATATAAAAATTTAACCTAGCCTAATATTATAACTTAACCTGTCCTAGCCCAATGTAACTAAATCTAACATAGAAAACACGACTGCCTGGTATATTGCACACCCATTGTGAGAAACTGAGACTTAGTTGGGATTATTGAAAATTCATTTTTATAAACATGGCTGGTGGGTATATTGAACACCTATTGTGGGATTAATACATTTCTTTTAAGATACTGAGTGCAAGGCCGAGTCCCACCCTTACCGTCTATCATTCGTGGGTAGTCCACTGTTTCAAATTAGGTAATTAATATGTTCATTATTCAATGGCGCTCACCCTCACTGGTCTATCTATCCCTGTCTCTCATTAGCTCAAGCGTGTTCGTCGATGTAAATGTAGCTGATAAAAAATTAATAAGAAAAAACTTATATTAATTTATTTTAAGGTTTTTAAATACTATGGGTGTCTATATTTAGCTTATCTTTACTCAATGTAGTGTACTAAACATTATGCATTAGCTCAAGCGTGTTCATCGATGTAAATGTAGCTGATAAAAAAAATTAATAAGAAAAAACTTATATTAACTTATTTTAAGGTTTTTAAATACTATGGGTGTCTATATTTAGCTTATCTTTACTCAATGTAGTGTACTAAACATTATGCATTAGCTCAAGCGTGTTCATCGATGTAAATATTGCTGATAAAAATTAATAAGAAAAAACTTATATTAATTTATTTAACGGTCTTCAAATACTATGGGTGTCTATATTTAGCTTATGTTTACTTAATGTAGTGTACTTAACATTATTAATTAGCACAATCGTGTTCACCGATGTAAATTTATCTGATAATAAATAATTAAGAAAAAAACTTATATTAATTTATTTTACGGTCTTTAAATACTATGGGTGTCTATATTTAGCTTATGTTTACTTATTGTAGTGTACTTAACATTATGCATTAGCTCAAGCGTGGTCATCGATGTAAATTTAGCTGATAATAAATAATTAAGAAAAAACTTATATTAATTTATTTTACGGTCTTTAAATACTATAGGTGTCTATATTTAGCTTATGTTTACTCAATGTAGTGTACTAAACATTATGCATTAGCTCAAGCGTGTTCATCGATGTAAATATAGCTGATAAAAAAATTTATATTAATTTATTTTAAGGTTTTTAAATACTACGGGTGTCTATATTTATCTTATGTTTACCTGGGTTATAAAAAAAAAAAACAATCATAGTGCCATAGAAAGACCACCCACGGGTCTCGACGGGGGTGGGGTAAGTCCCAGCACCTCAGACCACCCACGAGGGGTAGATGGGATAGCTCGACGGGGGGGTGGGATAAGTCCCAGCACCTCAGACCACCCACGAGGGGTAGCATGATGGGTAGATGGGATAGCTCGACGGGGGGTGGGGTAAGTCCCGTTTTAATTCAATTAACACCATTAAAAAAAAAAAAAAAAAAATAAAAAAAAAAAAATATTAAAAAAAAAAAAAAAAAAAAAAAAAAAAAAAATATAACTCTGTATCTCACAAATTAGTAATTATACAAAAAAAAAAATCATAGTGCCATAGAAAGACCACCCACGGGTCTCGATGGGGGGGGGGGATAAGCGCCAGAACCTCAGACCACCCACGAGGGGTAGATGGGATAGCTCGACGGGGGGGGGTGGGATAAGTCCCAGCACCTCAGACCACCCACGAGGGATAACACGCAAAAATAGATAGACCACCCGCGGGGGATAGCACGACGGGGTGGGATAGATGGGATAGCTCGACGGGGGGTGGGATAAGTCCCAGAACCGCCCTTTCTACTCTACTTGTGTCCGAATAACCTCTTCAATCGGCTCTATAGGTAATACCTGTGTTGAGTTACGACAGGTCGCCGATCGCATGACGTGTAGAGACTCGCACAAGTACGAACAAACAAGCTACCACTATGCCATCGAAGGCCGTGAATATATCTAATCTCAAAAATCCTACGGGCTAGGCCGTAGCCAGGGGGGATTTATGGGGAATCAACTCCCCCCCCCCTCCCGAAATGAAATGGCTTCACACTAGATAGAATCGGATTTTGAGAGGAAAAATAAAAACTACTGTGTAATATCCAATGACATTTCTGAAACCCCCCCCCCCCCTCCCTCCGAAAAAAAATCCTCGCTACGGCCTTGCATACAGGCTAGGATTGTTAGGATGGAACCGCCCCATGCCTGTTTGCGTGAGTGATTGGGGACTTATTTATTTCTAAGGTAATAACAATTTGTAAATTGTACTGCTGAATTTGTATCTGACCCCTAGTTGAGTGTAAGAGAGGCCCGTGTGGCCCTAAATCCCCCGGGAGAAAACTTGTGAAACATAGGGCTGAAATAGTGGGGTTTTACGCATTTTCAGGAACCTAATGGGGGGGGGGGCTATGGGGGCTATAGCCCCCATAGCCCCCCCCCCCCCCCCGTAGATCCGCGCCTGTGTGCAAGCCACGCACTGAATTAGTTTCTTGAATCCCGCCAGAATGCTGAAAACATAAGAAAACTTATTCAACTGCTGAAAAGAAAAATACCAAACAAATATAGCACCCCTCTCCATTGGCTTACAGGTGTATTCATTACAACTAATTAGTTTCCTCTGTAAGGTAAACATTGATGCCGCAGTGGTAACGACTTCAGGTATCGCCTGCACTTCGCAGGTAGTACGATATCCACCGCTCATTCAAATCAGAATACTTGAAAGTGCAGGAAAGCGCGCGGGCTCTCTTAATAGATTGGAAAGTTTAGTGTTTCGTTTAATTTATGTTTAAGCAGTAGCTTTAACTGGATTTTTATTTGATAGGTGAGTAGCTTTGACTTTTTTAAATTAAATTAAGTTTGTTTATGATGTGAATCATATTCGTTGGCCTAGTATCTCTATATATTAATGTTAACAGTAGGTACTCAGTTCTACGTGTGCCGACCACTCGAACCCGAAGTTAAAATTAATGAATTTAAGCATTTTTTAGCCAATTTACATTTATAGTATTCATAGCAACTCGAGAGACAACCTGTCGGGGAAAACCTTACTGGTGTAAAATACTAAATTTAACATAACTTATAATTTCGACCACAGATGAGATGTCACTAAGTTGAAGAAGTGTTACTCTACAATTTGATACATAGTATGTGGCCTTCAACAAAACCGATCGGCTACAGTTATTGATCTTGATTTGTAAAACATAATGGACAATGAGGAAATCTAGTCGAACGAGTACCCATCGAAGTTGTGGCGGCCTCATACTCTGCATCAAAATGTTGAGGAACATTTCATCAACTTTATGATATCTGAAATTATATTTTATATTTTAAAAAATACACTGTCGAGGTGTTTGATTGTCTTTTAACTCTTTTTTATTTTAACGTGAATATAGGATTTGTCATATGTAGTGTATGTTCGTACAAATAAAGACTTTATAAAGTAAAGGCGGTTCGCTTGAGTCCCAAACTTGTTGTTGTTGCATATTGAAACCGTGCCAGCCTAGTTGAGGGTAAGAGAGCTTTCTAACACCTCTAGGTTGGCTCAGTAATAAACGCATAAAAATAGTTCTTATTTATTTAATTACCAACTAAACATAATAGTCTCCTTAGTAACTTTGTAAAACTTGCTGTCACTCATTGTTAAAATTAACTTTGTATAGTTTTACGAATAAAATTAAATTAAAAATTCACAACCGGTTTCGGCTCACGCCATCGTCAAGTGCGATTGAAAACAGATAAAACAAAAGGTATGCAAGCTAAAACAAAGTAAAACTCAGGAAACTATGGAAGTGGGAGCTGTGGGATTATTCAAAATATGGTGATTTAGGTATTGATGGTATTTTCACTGTTTCCGTCCCTCTTACGAGAAGCATATAAAATTCAAATAGCATTGGTTGTAGCAGATAGCTATACTAATTGAAACAATTGCCCAAATTGGGAAAAAAAAACTTCTTTGTTTCCAAATGGATGCTATGGAAATCTTAAAATATAGGCCATTCATCCAAAACGATCCTCAACTATTTTTTTTTTTATTGGCTTGCCTCAAATTCAGCCAATTAAATTGGGTCCTTCATCCTCCAATACCAACTTAGTACTCCATAATTCCGTTAGCGGAGACTAAACTGCCCTTTATTCGACTATAGTAGGGCAGCCTCAGCTGCTTTGCCCAAAAATAACAAGTAAGTTTGGGACTCAAACCAGCCATTCCTATTCAAGTAGATTTACGTGTTGGTGATGGAAATATCTAGGTACTAGCGCATTTATTTATAATTATCAGGGGTTTACTCGAGCTATAGTAAACATCCCCTGTTGCAAAATAATATGAGAGTGTTACGTGTCTTCAAGGTATCTCATACAGTATTGGTTTACACCATGCTATCTGGTTTGTGGCTGTAACTATTCAGTCACGTATCAATTACTACACGAGGCCATATATTCTTTTTCAGTCGTTCTACATAACGCTATTTCGAAAGAAAAAAGATGCAACTCAAAAATAGTCGATTTTGACTTAATAATAACTCTAAAATATTTGTTAAAAACACTGTATTTTTCTATAAAAATGTCGTTTAGGTAGTGTGTTTATTTTTCGCGCGAGGGCTGTTGTTTTTGGCGGAACTGTCATGTAATTCATTATAAAAAACTTAAACTTCACTTTCTGTAAATTGATAGAGTTGGGTCCTTTTTCTTCCGAAGCAGTGTTATATTAATTTTCATATAATGAGCTTAATAGGCGTTCAAAATCAAATTTTACATTAAATATAGATAGAATTAGACCTGTCAGTTAGATGCATCCCTTAGAAGAAGCGTTCATCTACATTTAGATACATACTGTCATTACTGTGTAGTCGTTACTACCACTGATTATTTACAGTTTTGGAACTTGTAATAACGGTTAGTTAGGGTGTGCACTTATAGGATTTCATAGTAATTGCGGCCCATTCAGAGGCGGATACAGAGTTTTTTTTTAAGGGGGGGTCACGGTCGAATTTGCCGCCCCTCCCCCCCATATATTGTCCCTAGTGCTCTATGATGAGGACCATTGACATCCTACCACATATACACAAGCCCGTAGCGAGGATATTTTGTAAATTTATTTTTTGAGAATTCAATTGTATGTAGTGTATTCTTTATATGTTATAGTGTTGCTCGTATATATATGATATATCAGGGACGGATCCAGCCCATTTTTTTTGGGGGGGGGCGGGGGTAGCAGAGGGTCAAAATAGGAAAAACATATGTAGGATCGACTAAATTAGAGCGTAATACCTTAATTTACAATATATTTACCAAATTTTTTTGAGGGGGGGGGGCAGCAACCCCCCTTCCCCCCCTGTATCCGTCCTTATATCTATGTCTATGTCTATGTCTACATACATCGATATGATAGCATAGGCACATCAAACGTCAATTTATTGGAGGATTTAGTTTCGATGCGAACGCAGGCTAACATTTTGCGGATATACGGACTAAACCGCAATGTCATCATTAGAACGGCTAAGATAGTATAGAAATAATATTGCATTTACCCGAAGAGGGGGCGGGGCGGGGGTCTCCCCCGGGGGAAAAATTTCAAAATACAAGTGCGAAATAGTGGGGTTATACCGGCCATTCTCATGAAAGTGTGACCATAAAAGCAAGAAAATAGAACCAAAGTTGTACAACCTCAAAATCCGTTCAAAATAACATACTGGCATAACCGGGACTGGAGCTCCAAATCGAACATCTTTTATTATTACGCGGAAGTTTGACAGATCTTGACCAAGGGAAGTTATCCGGCGTATTTTACTTTAAAACAGCTTTAATAAAATACTTGACAAATATTTTTAGAGACACTTTATATGATTTTATGGGAAATGGACTGGACTAACATCAAGGTATGACAAAGTCTGTAAAGGCTCAGTCGTAGTGCAATATTTTAATAAATAATAATAAAATTGAAAATTTGTGTTATATATCACCTACGTCACGTCGAATTACATTGAGTCTAAACCATACTACCACATGGTCACACTTTCATGGGAATGGCCATTACGCATTTAACATCGGCAGTAAAGTATGGATTGTACAAATCTTACAAACGAATGCTGATTCATAAAAATATTATTGCATTTATGAAGGAATACTAAGAAGTATTCCTAGCTCTAAAAAAGATTTTGCCCCCCCCCTCCCCCCGCTCTCTGATAAAATCCTATACCCGCCTATGGTAGCTATATCCGTTGTACCAATGACAATGTAAATATTACGTCTCATCTCCTTAATTATGAAGGAATACTAAGAAGTATTCACAGCTCTAAAAAAGATTTTGCCCCCCCCCCCCTCCCCCGCTCTCTGATAAAATCCTATATCCGCCTATGGTAGCTATATCCGTTGTACCAATGACAATGTAAATATTGCGTCTCATCTCCATAATCATGAAGGCATGGACGGCCCAGACGTTTGGGATTACGAAATCTCACGGCCATGGCCCTTACCGACACGTGTACCCCCGCCCAGGAGTCCAAACCAGTATTATAATATTACAATCGTTTCCGTGCGAAGAATTCGCACACCATTCAATCAGTCAAGTGAGAAATAGCCAATTATAGTCTACATCCTCTAAGGAAAAAAATTTCAACCCTTTGAACCCATCTGTGGAGCGCATATCGGCTCCGATGGAATTGTCCTTGTACTTGTGCGAGTCTCTATGCGCCATGCGATCGGAGACGGGTCGTAACTCAGCACAAGTAATGTAATGTAATGAATATTTATTTGCAAAAAAACTACACTTATAAAATACTATAGGTTATCCAGGCCCTCAAAGTTCCTCAATAGGACTTGTGTTGCCGGCAGGCCCGTACCCAAGGGGGGGGGGGCAAGGGGCCATGCCCCCCCCCCCAGATGGTCATTGTATTTACATCTTAACAGGTGAGTTACTACGGATGTAGCATTTATAAAGAAAAATTGTTCTTGCCCCCCCCCCAAAAAAAAAAATCCTGGGTACGGGCCTGGTTGCCGGGACACATTTAAAATATACAATTAAAAAAACTCCTTCAGTCATACACAGAAAATTATTAAATGTTGCAAGTAATACTTATAAAACATAAAAACAAAATGGAAAGGTTTAAAAAGAGCGTTAATTAAAAAGTTAAAACAATATGGCAAGTAGGTGTTCATCATAGAAGTTGGTTATATGCCTTTACACTGCTGCATTAAATATTTATTCATAGCCTTTCAATATTTTGATTTCTACTTGCAAAGCACTAAGCATCTTACATGCTAAAACGTTGGGTGCTTGCTCTTTTATATAACTTTTAATTTAAGCTAATTGAGGAGACTGAAGAGGTCAATCGGATGCATTCATTATAATAGAATATCTCTGTATTGATTCACTAAAATGATAACAATAATTAAATTGTTTATATGCGATTAATATTTTTTAAAAAAAATAGTATGTTTGCAAGATTCTCATGGTAACGTGTCATGGGTTCAGTGACGGTTAAATGATAAATAAATCTAAATGAATAAGGACTTTTTGTTGTTTCTATTACTAAGCCAACCTAGCGGAGTTAGGGCTATAATGATATGATTGAAAACATCTAAAAACAAATCTCAACGAGTTAACACCGACAAACGAAGACTGAACAACTTGAGGAACCAGTAGAATCCGGGCTGATGGGCCGTGGTCGAACTTCCAAACGTTCAGAGCACAACCTCCTGCCCTCACAGTCGCTGCTGAGCCTCCGAGATACAATCTTAGAAGTCTACGCAGTTCCACTGAAGATGTCGACCGCAGATGTTGACGAAACGTTTGGAAGTTCACTTTCACTTCGACCACGGCCCATCAGCCCGGATTCTATTGGTTCCTCATTCGACTCCGGCCGTGAAAGCCTTTGCAGTTATACTGAACAACTAACTTACTTACTGAACATAGATTAAGATTTTTTTTCAAATTTAAGCTGGACACGGGCTGAGACCTTTAGCATATTACGATTACTATTACTGTAACTTAACTTTTTATGGAAATATAAATTTATTGTATTATTGTATTTTATTGTAAAACAAATATTTACAATAGCAATTTAGCTGGAACATAAGCTGCGTTAATTTCCATCCAAACTTAGTCGTGTTGCCTCGAATAATTAGCATTGAAATAACGGCAGATGACGTTTTTACAAGCCTCATTTTATTATGGGACAAAATTAGTGTCTTTTTATTGATGTGTATAGTTTCCTGTTAGAGGCGAAATTTTTCGCACGATGTCTTCGAACCTGAATGGTGTTTTCTAGACTGCTGACTCCTTACTATTGACAATGCAATGTACAATTAATCGACTTCGATAGCAAGGTGGTAGCGGGCTTGTACTTGTGCGAGTCTCTACACGCCATGCCATCGGAGACTTATCGTAACTCAACACAGGTAGTAACCTACAGAGGTGACTGAAAAGTCAATGGGATACATTCATTACATTGTTCGTATGCAATGTACCTTAAAAAAAAAATAATGAATATTGTATGTTATCATATAACAACGTTTAACCTATTTAACTTTGAATAAAGCTCATACAGACAGGAAAAAGAAAAGAATACATCGTAAAAATGGCAGATACGGGATTCGCACTCGAGTTTCCACTTGCCGACTAGGTACGCTGACGACTGCACCATTTTTCCATTTCTTCCTGTCTCTAAATAATTTTCTTCTTCTGGGGGTCACAATCTAATGATTGGTTTGCAGCAACTTCCATCTTCTTCTCCACTCCTGCAGTTCTTTTCAGATCCAAGTATGCCCCGCAGCCTATTTCGTCCATCAAGTCTTCTATGTACTCTTCACTTGGCCTGCCTCTGGTGTTAGTGTCCTGGACTGAGCCTTTTATAATGGTGTCGAGAAGGCTTTCCTTTCTCATGAAGTGGTCTATAAACCTAGCTTACCTCGTTGATGTATTTATTGTTTTTCTGTCGTTCAGTCTGCGAAGCACTTCTTCAGTTCATCGTCGATTGTAAGATTTGCTGCAGAGCCTACCCTAAGCAACAATAATACTGTATGTTTTTCCCTCCAGTTAAAAGCCTATTGTTATTTTACATAATATGTTATTCTCGGATAAATATAAACCACTGAACACCTCTCTTAGTAGCCTAGCGTATTTTAAGATGCAAGGTTAATTATTCTTGTTTCCAGTTTTCCATATTCCAGACAATTTCCAGTTTGTGAGTAAATAGCCTACGAACGTCATTAACCTGGATATCTTTCGTAACCGTTGAACTTGCACTGATTTGCCTTATTATTCGTTATAACCCTATCATTTTCGACTAATCGTTCAATCTATGGGTTAAATTGTATACGTAATGAGAGAGACATTGAGCCGGCATTGGGACACTTTCTGCTAATCCCATTGGTCTGTTGCACACATGTGTTATAGTATTGCACAGCTAATACATCTGCTCAATATGTATTATATCATCAGCAGTAGAGACGCTTTTTGCTTTCCAATTTATACGTAGTATAAGGAAAGCTTTGTGATGGTCGAAATTTTCGATTCCGTGATTTCAACGGATTTACACGTTTTGAGGTCCCAGGAACCCAAAAAAGTGGTTTTTACGAAATGTCTGTCTGTCTGTCTGTCTGTCTGTCTGTGCATCGATTTCCGGGCAAACTACTTTGTCGATTTTCATGAAATTCGGCATGTAGGTTTATAAAAATCAAACCTCTAGGCCATTTATTTTTATTTTGGGCTAACTCAATTTGGGGGGGATTTAGTCTCAAAAAACTCCAAAAAAACGTCTAGAAAAATTATTTCTCAAAAACGGCTCCTACGATTTCTTTTAAATTCTCATATATTGTAGTCAAGCATGTTTTAGGTGTTAAATTGAGTAATGAAACCGGGTAGTTTGGTTTTCCAAGAAACTATTGGGTTTTGTGCAAAAACATTTTTTTTGAAAAAATGAAAGCAAATTCACGCTCAAATGCATTGCGTGCCCTGCCATAACTGCTGTGTGGTAATGTGTAGGTCTGACCTATCTAGAATTTAAGTCACCTTCAGGTGGTGGACGACCCCCCCCCCCCCCCGTGATATCCGAAATTTAACTATAGGAAAATTATTTACCATGAAATTAATCATTTTCTCTCTCTACAAATCGATAAATTGGAAAGCATGTTCGAGTAAACTCGGACCGGTTCTTTATTTTTTATTTTCATGTTGTCCGTGTATCCTGCATTGCACAAGCTAAACATAGTTGGGAGTATTCTACTTTTTCTGAGGTCACAATCGCAAAGATTGGTTGACAGCAACTCCCTGCATATCATCTTTAAGCTCTCTTGTTCCTGCTCCTTCCTCTTCAGCTATTCATTCTTCGGCCGCCCTCCTCTATTGGTTTCTTCCACTGCGCCCTCGATGATGGCTTGTACCAGATTTTCATGTCTTAACAGAGAGCTTTATAGCCCTAACTACGTTAGGTTGGCTTAGTAATAGAACAAAAAAGGCAATATTTATTTATTTAATAAATTGCCGCATACAATCTTCTACATTTTATCATACAGAACACTGTCACAACTTTAATTCTTCAAAAACAATAAAATGTTCTACAGAAACATTGTCCAGTCCATGTACTTGACGGTCGAGTGACCCTTTGACACTTGTATCGTAAACGTCTTTTGACATCTTATAAGCCTATAACTAATAAGCCTGTAAATTCCAATGAACTTATTACAATCTTCAATCTTTGCAGCAATCCGACTATAATTTTAGAAATTTAAAACCTACTGGCCTTGCTGGTCGTCACTACAAACCACTGAATATGTATTTAAAGAACCGGTCCGAGTTTACTCTAACATGCTTTCCAATTTATCAGTTAGTGCCAACGGCCTTACCATGTTGATTCCATTAGAGCAGAGCATGTTTCAAACTGCGGCAACTTGGTAGTGTGCACAGCGTTGGCAGGGGAACATGGTGGGACATGATAACGCGCTTAGGCACTATAAATCGAGTCCTGGTCACCTCCGATTTAATCGTGTGACTTTACCATGTTCCCCAAGTGGTTCGGAATCCACTATAATCAGGAGGTCCACCCTGTTAGTCAACTCCCCTTCCCCCGAGGTGAAAGAGTCTGCCCTTAGGGTGCCTCAAGTTAACAAACAGACTCACTCCCCCCGCCAGGCTAACAGGGTTGCTTAAAGCAGAAATGCTGAATGCAGGCGTTAGAAACTAAACTAATTTATCAGTTAGTAGAGAGAGATTATGATGGATCTCATGGTAAATAATTTTACTATGGTTAAATTTCAGATATCACGGGGGCGGGGGGAGTCCACCTGACATCACTGGAGGTGACGTAAATTCTAGATAGCACAGACTAACTAACACATTACCACACAGCAATAATGGCAGAGCTCGCGATGCATTTGAGCGTGAATTTTCATTTTTTCAAAACCATTTTTTTTGCACAAAACCAAATAGTTTTTTGGGAAAGCAAACTGTCCGGTTTCGTTACTCAATTTAACACCTATAACATGCCTGAAGCTAGAAATCATCGATGGAAAGGTTTCGCAGAAAAATTATTTATTTATTTTTCAAACCCATTTTTTTTTTTTGCACAAAACCAAATAGTTTTTTGGGAAAGCAAACTGTCCGGTTTCGTTACTCAATTTAACACCTAAAACATGCCTGAAGCTAGAAATCATCGATAGAAAGGTTTCGCAGAAAAATTATTTTTTAGTCATTTTTCATTAAGTTATTTTTATTTTTTTTACCCCCAGAAGCAAACTATCAAGGGGTAAGTGACCCCCTGCATTTTATCTACATTAATAACGACTACAATATATGTGAATTAAATCGTTGGAGCCGTTTTGGATAAATAATTTTTTTAGACGTTTTTTTGGAGTTTTTTAAAAATAAAACCCCCCAAATTGAGATAGCCTTAAATAAAAATTGTTCTCGAGGCATGATTTTTGTGAACCTATATGCTAAATTTCATCAAAATCGACCGAGTAGTTTGCCCGGAAATCGACGCACAGACAGTCAGACAGAGCGACAGACAGAGCGACAGACAGACAGACAGACAGACAGACAGACATTTCGTAAAAATCACTTTTTTGGGTTCCTGGGACCTCAAAATGTGTAAATCCGTTGAAATCTCGGAATCGAAAATTTCGACCATCACAAAGCTTTCCTTATACTACGTATAAATTGGAAAGCAATAACATATATAAGACATAAGATATGACATTTGTATATGATTGCCGGTGGAGAACTGGACTGTGAATCTATAGGTCGGGATTTAAGACTCACATAAAAGAAATAATTTCCCCAGACCAGGGTCCACCCAATCCAAATGATGAGCTTACACCGGTAGGGAAAACCGTGACTTCCGGACATGCTGCTGACTACAACATCTCAAATGGAGCAGCATAAATGAGATGTCATACAGTACAAGAAATGTTCCTCTACATTTTGATCTATGGGACCGACAACACCAATTTACCACAGTTATTTAACTTGATTTATAAATAATACCGGACACTGCAAGGCCGTAGCCAGGATTCTTTCTCGGGGGGGGGGGGGTTCAGAAATTTCATTGGATATTACATAGTGGTTTTTATTTTTCCTCTCAAAATCCGATTCTATCTAGGATCAAGCCATTTCATTTCTGGGGGGGGGGGGGCTTGGGACACTGAGAACGTCAGGTCGAAGGAGTTCCAAAAATGACAACAGTAGGGTTTAGTGACGGCCACATAGGCCTATTTTAACTTTTTTTTATGGACCCAGGCCTACTTTAGTGGCCCATAGGTCCCTTGCCCAATGCCAACTAACCCATATATTTCGGACATTATTTGTATTGTTTCCGTATAAATTTTTGGCCCTGGGCAAATTTTTTATACGTTCTCGATGTCAACCTACACTGGCTACAAGCAATAATGGACCTGATGAGACAAAAAATTAAGCTTACTATTGATGAAACAGACGAAAGCATGACTTAACCAAGTACTGATACTAGTCGACGACATATACTATCTTCTTCTTCTGTAGTTGCAATCTAGCGATTGGTTTGCAGCAAATATTTCCACCTCCTTCTCCACTCCTCCCTGTCTTGGGCCGTTCTCTTGAGTTCCAAGTAGGTTCCGCATCTCATATCTTTAAACTAATATAAATAAATATATATATATATAATAAAAATAATAATAATATACTATATTATATCAAAATATAGAGGAAAATTTCTTCTAGGGGATTAATTGAAAGCTCTCCGATAGATATTTTGTGTGAAATTTGACTTGGCGCCAAAAAACTGATAATATTGACTCTTAAGCCAGCTAGCAGCAGCTCGAGGTTCACACTGCTCATTTCATTTAATTCTTTACAATGTAGTTTTCTCTATAACTATTCCTGCTCTATTATAAAATCGTTGACACTGCCTCTATTCCATTGAAAAGGTTACAGGAATTGTCGGATTCATTAAGCCAGCACTGTGAGATTCAGTAAAAGTAGGTGATGAACCTACATTGTGAGTAGTATTATCTCACAGGAGGTGAAATACGTGTGTTGTGGTGATTATACACGTGTGTACTAAACCAATTAAGTTGCCTCGCTGGGAAGAGCTATCTTTAATTCGATTGTTTCTTTTAATTATAAAATGTGTTCGTTATATAGGCTACACTAAGCATTACGTCCTCTTTCCGTCACTTGACTGTAATTAAAGCGATAGCATTGATATTTCGTCCATGTGCCTCCGTGCAAATCTTTGGTACGGTATATCGTAGTTTGCTTACATCTTGGATTGAAATAAGGCATGTAGAGTTGTGGTACAGACTCCGAATTTCACCCGAAAGGTTGCTGGTTCGATTCCCACACTTATTACATTCTCTGGCCGTGCTTCGGAGGTCTTCCTAGTTGAGTGTAAGAGAGCGCTTTATAGTCCTAACTGCACCAGGTTGGCTTAGTAATAGAACAAAAAAGTCAATATTTATTTATTTATAATTTTAATACATGGAAGTTATAATAGGAAGAACGGAAGATGAGCATGGCTACAATTTTTAATTTTTAATACACTGATACGACAAAATCAACAGCTCCCCCCCCCCCCCCCCCCCCCCCCGTCACAGTCATGGTACACGCTCTGCCACCTGTAGTAATCCTGGATTGACAAGTACAATACAGTATGACTCATCACAGATGTTGTTGTTGTTTCCAACGCCTGCTTTAAACAACCCTGTCAGCCTGGCGGGGGGGGGGGGGGGTGAGTCTATTTGTAAACTTGAGGCACCCTAAGGGCAGACTCTCCGCGCGTTATCATGTCCGACCATGTTCCCCTGCCAACGCTGTGCACACTACCAAGTTTGCCGCAGTATGAAACATGTTCTGCTCTCATGGAATCAACATGGTAAGGCCGTTGACTCATCACACAAAAATGTGTATTAATAAATTAAATTGTGTAACAAAATTCCAAAACAGGCAAGGCTCCGAAACAATTGTCAAAGAGCCATCTCACTAGTCGAGTTATAAATATAGGAAAAATGGAGCATTGATTTTCTCCCGCCAATGGCATTTTTTTGAATTTCTGATGCCACCTGCCACGTTTTATTTGGCCAATCAGAACACGCCTTGCAGCCAGGACGGGATCTGATGTAGTTCGGGGGTACCCAAGGCGTGCCCAGATTAGTCGAATGACGTGGCAGGTAGCACCAAAAATCCAAAAATATCCTTGGCTGGAACGAATATCCCATGTCTCAGAACACGTTTAGTGACCGTTCCCCCATAAAAATATTGCAATTACGCCACTGGCTACTTACAGCACGAGACGTCGTCATAGTATGATTCACAGTTAGGCGAGGTACAGTACCTTTGCCCCAACCGCTACCTTATAGGCTACCATAACGCCAAGGATTGTCATGACCTGGCGACAGCGGTTTTCCCCACTACTGAAGCTTATGCAGCTATAGGAGTTGAGGCAGAGATTTCAAAATATTTCGAAAATAAATCACGACTGAGTCATATTAATTCAACTAATTCATTCCCCGTTCTGCAGCCCCAGAAGGGATGAAAACGAATAGATTAAAAATACATTAAAAATACAATCAGTATATTTACATAATATACTAGCATCATCTGGAATATTAGTGTTACTCCAGAAAAACATGGTTCCACGTTCCACCCGGCGTGAGACGCTGAGAAATTTATCATGGGAGCAAATCGGCTGGTGATAGGTTGGTGCAAAGAAATGTTAATTTATGAACGCACTTCTGAAAGTTTTGTGACGTTGACGCGAGTTCTGGGCATGTCTAGGGGGAAACCTGTGCTGTTTTGGGCGGTCGGCTTCTCGCCAGCTGGAGAATTTGTCGAGAAAACGACAAGAAATCTTCTGCTAGCCCTCTTAATTACAGAGTTCTATATCGAAGAGATGGGATATTCTTGCATTCTAGTTCTATAGGCTCCTCAAGAGTCAAGAACATCATTGAGGGTACCTATGGTTGAAGGCGCTAACTCAAGAGGATGACAGAGGAAGAAGTATCTAGAGTCATGAAGGACCTAGGGTGTGACACGTACAAAGGACTAAAAAGGACCCACAAGACAAGAGTGGAGAAGAAGACTACAACATTTGTTGCAAACCAATCAATAGATTGCAACTCCAGAAGAAGGAGGTTTGTAGTTGCACGTGTTCCAGTAGACTTGTACAAGTCATTCAAGGATAGTTGAGGAACGTACCATATAATTACGATGAAAGAAAGTGTACCGATTGCAGTGGACCGTATGCATCTCTGCATTATAGCCTTGAAACTGGACTGGACTGCCTCTATTTACCAATAGCCAACGTCTTCTGGAATTGGCTACGTTCCATCTACACCCCTGATGGCAACTAATGTTGACAGTATAGCTTTCATGAACTACAGTGACAGTAGCCAGTAAGCAAGTCACGTTTTTGAAGAAAAAGTATTTCCTTAGGGCGAAACCTGTCGTGTTTGGTAGCCCTTGCTTTGGCATATCGTAGCTGGATTCGCCTCTTACTGTAGCTGAGGTTTCATACCGCTCCTCACTATGAAAAAATTGCCAGGGGAACTGCCTGAATGGGGTCCCTCTCGTGGACTCAGATGAGGAGAAGAGGAGGATCCGCGGGCCGTTTTCCTACAGGACCAGGGCAGGGACGGATCCAGCCCATTTGGAGGAAGGGGGGGGGGTAGTTGTGGTTCAAAATGTCAAAATAGAAGAAACAAATGTAGTATCGATTAAATTAGAGCGTAATAAATTAACTAACAATAGATTTTCTAAATTGGGGGGGGGGAGCAACTACCCCCCTGTAACCGTCCATGGGCCAGGGGTCCCACGGAGAAGGCGTTGGAGAAAAAGAAGGGGGAAATCGAAGACGAAGAAGAGACACTTCCCACCCGATAAGAGCAAGAAATTGACTGAAATGGTACTTACTATTGTATTTTTTTGACTTTTCAATTCCAATTCAATAACCTCTGCAGCCCTACTATGGCGATTTGAGATTTTTCAGTACAGGCAGTGTGGCAGTGACGCTTTGGAAATCTCTGTCGGACCCCACCAGAAATTATAAAAATTTAAAGAAATTTAATGGTGTTAATTTGTTAATTTATGTGTCACGACTATTTGCTGCGTATGTGTGGTGAGTGAAGTTAGTTTGTTTTTAGTTGTATAGGCCTTTATTTAACACCAAATTTGAGCATACAGTAGGTAGGCTAGGCCAGCGGTTCCCAAACTTTTTCTATCGCGGACCCCCCAAAATTTGTAAAATGATCCGGTGAACCCCTATATAAGCTGTAAAGTACCAAAAACCAGAAGATAAAAAGAACATGGATTTCTCACGCTAACCTAGCTTTAAAAGTCTGTAATAACGTTTTTACATAATAATATTTATTTAATGAGTAAAATGAAATTGTGATTTTTCATGTACAATTTTCAATATGTTCGGTTCCATTTCAGAGACATTCAGCCTGAAATCTGAAATCCAGGTGATCTCTAACTGCTGATTCAGCATGCCTGTATTTCTGAGTACGGTATGGTCTGGCCGCTTGCGAGGCACAGTGCCGTAGCCACTCTACTCTACATTGTGAAGCTGCAGAAAGAACTTTTTGTTAATGTAATAATATGAATATTACATGAGACAAATTCACGCCATAATTCGAAAATTCATTTTTTGAACTTTTTGGTACCGGCAATGCAGGAAAAAAATTTAAACCTGAAATTTCATCAGACCCCTTGGGGTCCGCAGCCACGGACCCGTCGCGGCCCCCCTATCATAGGTTCGCGGACCCCTGGGGGTCCACGGACCACACTTTGGGAACCGCTGGGCTAGGCTAATCCTACCCGTTTCATGATAAACCGACTAACTATTGATAAGCTACTTATCATAGCCTACCGGAACATGTTCCAGCCCCTACCCCTCAATTGAACCCGACCAAATACTCAAAAAAATAACTTCTACTGCATGGGCATAATATATTTTGTATGTATGCAAAAGGCGATTTTTCACTTTTTTTTGTAGTTTTTAAGCGGTTAATCGCGTACAAACTATTTAATGAATATACCCGATTAATCTCTTCAGTCGCCTCACCTAATAGGTAATTGTGTTACGACATGTCTGCGATCGCAAGGTGTGCAGAGACTCGCACAAGTACAAGCAGGCTACCACCTTGCCACCGAAGTCACTTAGAACTTGAAACTGTAAATGCAGGAGAGACAAAAAAATGTAGAAATCGCATTAGACTTTGTATTAATTTTTTTGTAGCAGTCAGTGCGTCGATTCCAGTGACACCAACAACTCAAAAATTACATTTTTGTTGCAAATCGCCTTGTGGGTTAATTGTAAGAGTGGGCCCAATGGCCCAAAATTCACCCACATGGAAAATAAAGACAATTTTCTTTCTTTCTTTCTTTGGCATACATGCTCCTCATATACCTTTAGTTACTTACTCCTTACCGCTACGGCCCGTGAAGAGCCTTGGCCTTCTCTGCCACATCGTGCCAGCCTGCGCGGTCCTGCGCTCTCCATTGCCAGTCATTGACGCGAAGGGTCACCAGATCCACCTCGACGTCGTCCAGGCATTGTTCCACCATGTTCCACTGACATGGGTGATTTTAATGCGTTGTCATACCAATGCGTTTCTTTTTAGGGGCACCAGGAACTAGTATGGGCCGACGGTAGGCCGGCTTACCTATGACAAAAGAAACAATTTTTATTTTGATATTTTGTGTGAAATTTGACTTGGCGCCAAAAAACTGATAATATTGACTCTTAAGCCAGCTAGCAGCAGCTCGAGGTTCACACTGCTCATTTCATTTAATTCTTTACAATGTAGTTTTCTCTATAACTATTCCTGCTCTATTATAAAATCGTTGACACTGCCTCTATTCCATTGAAAAGGTTACAGGAATTGTCGGATTCATTAAGCCAGCACTGTGAGATTCAGTAAAAGTAGGTGATGAACCTACATTGTGAGTAGTATTATCTCACAGGAGGTGAAATACGTGTGTTGTGGTGATTATACACGTGTGTACTAAACCAATTAAGTTGCCTCGCTGGGAAGAGCTATCTTTAATTCGATTGTTTCTTTTAATTATAAAATGTGTTCGTTATATAGGCTACACTAAGCATTACGTCCTCTTTCCGTCACTTGACTGTAATTAAAGCGATAGCATTGATATTTCGTCCATGTGCCTCCGTGCAAATCTTTGGTACGGTATATCGTAGTTTGCTTACATCTTGGATTGAAATAAGGCATGTAGAGTTGTGGTACAGACTCCGAATTTCACCCGAAAGGTTGCTGGTTCGATTCCCACACTTATTACATTCTCTGGCCGTGCTTCGGAGGTCTTCCTAGTTGAGTGTAAGAGAGCGCTTTATAGTCCTAACTGCACCAGGTTGGCTTAGTAATAGAACAAAAAAGTCAATATTTATTTATTTATAATTTTAATACATGGAAGTTATAATAGGAAGAACGGAAGATGAGCATGGCTACAATTTTTAATTTTTAATACACTGATACGACAAAATCAACAGCTCCCCCCCCCCCCCCCCCCCCCCGTCACAGTCATGGTACACGCTCTGCCACCTGTAGTAATCCTGGATTGACAAGTACAATACAGTATGACTCATCACAGATGTTGTTGTTGTTTCCAACGCCTGCTTTAAACAACCCTGTCAGCCTGGCGGGGGGGGGGGGGTGAGTCTATTTGTAAACTTGAGGCACCCTAAGGGCAGACTCTCCGCGCGTTATCATGTCCGACCATGTTCCCCTGCCAACGCTGTGCACACTACCAAGTTTGCCGCAGTATGAAACATGTTCTGCTCTCATGGAATCAACATGGTAAGGCCGTTGACTCATCACACAAAAATGTGTATTAATAAATTAAATTGTGTAACAAAATTCCAAAACAGGCAAGGCTCCGAAACAATTGTCAAAGAGCCATCTCACTAGTCGAGTTATAAATATAGGAAAAATGGAGCATTGATTTTCTCCCGCCAATGGCATTTTTTTGAATTTCTGATGCCACCTGCCACGTTTTATTTGGCCAATCAGAACACGCCTTGCAGCCAGGACGGGATCTGATGTAGTTCGGGGGTACCCAAGGCGTGCCCAGATTAGTCGAATGACGTGGCAGGTAGCACCAAAAATCCAAAAATATCCTTGGCTGGAACGAATATCCCATGTCTCAGAACACGTTTAGTGACCGTTCCCCCATAAAAATATTGCAATTACGCCACTGGCTACTTACAGCACGAGACGTCGTCATAGTATGATTCACAGTTAGGCGAGGTACAGTACCTTTGCCCCAACCGCTACCTTATAGGCTACCATAACGCCAAGGATTGTCATGACCTGGCGACAGCGGTTTTCCCCACTACTGAAGCTTATGCAGCTATAGGAGTTGAGGCAGAGATTTCAAAATATTTCGAAAATAAATCACGACTGAGTCATATTAATTCAACTAATTCATTCCCCGTTCTGCAGCCCCAGAAGGGATGAAAACGAATAGATTAAAAATACATTAAAAATACAATCAGTATATTTACATAATATACTAGCATCATCTGGAATATTAGTGTTACTCCAGAAAAACATGGTTCCACGTTCCACCCGGCGTGAGACGCTGAGAAATTTATCATGGGAGCAAATCGGCTGGTGATAGGTTGGTGCAAAGAAATGTTAATTTATGAACGCACTTCTGAAAGTTTTGTGACGTTGACGCGAGTTCTGGGCATGTCTAGGGGGAAACCTGTGCTGTTTTGGGCGGTCGGCTTCTCGCCAGCTGGAGAATTTGTCGAGAAAACGACAAGAAATCTTCTGCTAGCCCTCTTAATTACAGAGTTCTATATCGAAGAGATGGGATATTCTTGCATTCTAGTTCTATAGGCTCCTCAAGAGTCAAGAACATCATTGAGGGTACCTATGGTTGAAGGCGCTAACTCAAGAGGATGACAGAGGAAGAAGTATCTAGAGTCATGAAGGACCTAGGGTGTGACACGTACAAAGGACTAAAAAGGACCCACAAGACAAGAGTGGAGAAGAAGACTACAACATTTGTTGCAAACCAATCAATAGATTGCAACTCCAGAAGAAGGAGGTTTGTAGTTGCACGTGTTCCAGTAGACTTGTACAAGTCATTCAAGGATAGTTGAGGAACGTACCATATAATTACGATGAAAGAAAGTGTACCGATTGCAGTGGACCGTATGCATCTCTGCATTATAGCCTTGAAACTGGACTGGACTGCCTCTATTTACCAATAGCCAACGTCTTCTGGAATTGGCTACGTTCCATCTACACCCCTGATGGCAACTAATGTTGACAGTATAGCTTTCATGAACTACAGTGACAGTAGCCAGTAAGCAAGTCACGTTTTTGAAGAAAAAGTATTTCCTTAGGGCGAAACCTGTCGTGTTTGGTAGCCCTTGCTTTGGCATATCGTAGCTGGATTCGCCTCTTACTGTAGCTGAGGTTTCATACCGCTCCTCACTATGAAAAAATTGCCAGGGGAACTGCCTGAATGGGGTCCCTCTCGTGGACTCAGATGAGGAGAAGAGGAGGATCCGCGGGCCGTTTTCCTACAGGACCAGGGCAGGGACGGATCCAGCCCATTTGGAGGAAGGGGGGGGGGTAGTTGTGGTTCAAAATGTCAAAATAGAAGAAACAAATGTAGTATCGATTAAATTAGAGCGTAATAAATTAACTAACAATAGATTTTCTAAATTGGGGGGGGGGAGCAACTACCCCCCTGTAACCGTCCATGGGCCAGGGGTCCCACGGAGAAGGCGTTGGAGAAAAAGAAGGGGGAAATCGAAGACGAAGAAGAGACACTTCCCACCCGATAAGAGCAAGAAATTGACTGAAATGGTACTTACTATTGTATTTTTTTGACTTTTCAATTCCAATTCAATAACCTCTGCAGCCCTACTATGGCGATTTGAGATTTTTCAGTACAGGCAGTGTGGCAGTGACGCTTTGGAAATCTCTGTCGGACCCCACCAGAAATTATAAAAATTTAAAGAAATTTAATGGTGTTAATTTGTTAATTTATGTGTCACGACTATTTGCTGCGTATGTGTGGTGAGTGAAGTTAGTTTGTTTTTAGTTGTATAGGCCTTTATTTAACACCAAATTTGAGCATACAGTAGGTAGGCTAGGCCAGCGGTTCCCAAACTTTTTCTATCGCGGACCCCCCAAAATTTGTAAAATGATCCGGTGAACCCCTATATAAGCTGTAAAGTACCAAAAACCAGAAGATAAAAAGAACATGGATTTCTCACGCTAACCTAGCTTTAAAAGTCTGTAATAACGTTTTTACATAATAATATTTATTTAATGAGTAAAATGAAATTGTGATTTTTCATGTACAATTTTCAATATGTTCGGTTCCATTTCAGAGACATTCAGCCTGAAATCTGAAATCCAGGTGATCTCTAACTGCTGATTCAGCATGCCTGTATTTCTGAGTACGGTATGGTCTGGCCGCTTGCGAGGCACAGTGCCGTAGCCACTCTACTCTACATTGTGAAGCTGCAGAAAGAACTTTTTGTTAATGTAATAATATGAATATTACATGAGACAAATTCACGCCATAATTCGAAAATTCATTTTTTGAACTTTTTGGTACCGGCAATGCAGGAAAAAAATTTAAACCTGAAATTTCATCAGACCCCTTGGGGTCCGCAGCCACGGACCCGTCGCGGCCCCCCTATCATAGGTTCGCGGACCCCTGGGGGTCCACGGACCACACTTTGGGAACCGCTGGGCTAGGCTAATCCTACCCGTTTCATGATAAACCGACTAACTATTGATAAGCTACTTATCATAGCCTACCGGAACATGTTCCAGCCCCTACCCCTCAATTGAACCCGACCAAATACTCAAAAAAATAACTTCTACTGCATGGGCATAATATATTTTGTATGTATGCAAAAGGCGATTTTTCACTTTTTTTTGTAGTTTTTAAGCGGTTAATCGCGTACAAACTATTTAATGAATATACCCGATTAATCTCTTCAGTCGCCTCACCTAATAGGTAATTGTGTTACGACATGTCTGCGATCGCAAGGTGTGCAGAGACTCGCACAAGTACAAGCAGGCTACCACCTTGCCACCGAAGTCACTTAGAACTTGAAACTGTAAATGCAGGAGAGACAAAAAAATGTAGAAATCGCATTAGACTTTGTATTAATTTTTTTGTAGCAGTCAGTGCGTCGATTCCAGTGACACCAACAACTCAAAAATTACATTTTTGTTGCAAATCGCCTTGTGGGTTAATTGTAAGAGTGGGCCCAATGGCCCAAAATTCACCCACATGGAAAATAAAGACAATTTTCTTTCTTTCTTTCTTTGGCATACATGCTCCTCATATACCTTTAGTTACTTACTCCTTACCGCTACGGCCCGTGAAGAGCCTTGGCCTTCTCTGCCACATCGTGCCAGCCTGCGCGGTCCTGCGCTCTCCATTGCCAGTCATTGACGCGAAGGGTCACCAGATCCACCTCGACGTCGTCCAGGCATTGCTTCCGGAGTCGTCCCATTCGCATTCTCCCTTGTGGCACCTTGTGTAAGGCTGCTCTAGTAGTCCTATTTTCTGGCACTCGTTCCACGTGCCCTAGCCACCAGCGGGTTCTCTTGCTTTCGGCTACCATCGTAGGTTCTTTGTATATCGCGTAGAGCTCGTCATTTCTACGAATAGTCTCATAGCCTACCTATACGTAGCCTAAAGGTGTAGCCTACCGGCCCAGATAGTGCTGCCGGTATGCGCAGTTACCAATCAGCCATGAGGCAAACTTATTCACTCGAAACCCATAAACTATTGTTTTTCTTTGTATTTCAACCGTCCTCATAAATATTAATGTATTTAGCTCGTGCCCAGCCGGCGGCCATAGAAGTTTGGAAAAAGACTTGATGGCACTCGACTTAGCGCGTGTACTGAATGACAACTCCTGAGTTATATATTACTATACCTATGGGAAGTCGTTTGCAAGAATATATGATTTATGGTTCAACTTAAAGTTCGGGCATGAGGGAGGTTATTTAGGAATAGTCAATCTACTTTTAAAAATCTGCTTTTAAAGATGCAGATTGCCGTAACCACTGCTATATTTTCCCAAATTCCCCCCAGGGTCAGGCCCCCATTCAAATATTGGCCCACAGTAACTTATTGTGAAATTTAAAACGGGATGCCATGTATACGAGTAAATACAGTTAAAGTATTTAAGAAAATTAAGTATGGAAAGATGAATTCATCACAGTGACGTTTAATAGCCTATAGTTTTTAACTTAAACTGAGTTTTTTCTAATAGCTTTTACTTACAATACATAACAACAATTTAACAATTAATTTTAATCTCTACAAAACAATAAATATACAATATAACAAAGAACAATAATCTTATACTTTTTGTCATGCTCAGGTTACGCTAATTATATCAAACTCTATTGGCAGTATTACTTTTAAATGTCATATAATATAATTATTTAATGGACTTAGGTTGAAGAGGGGACCTCCTCTTTACAACTGGAATTAGAGGATGCAAGTCCAGATTTTTCTTGACTCTCTCATTTCGGATATTCATAGGTCGGCACACAACGTAGGCATGGACAGATACATGGGTGGAGCTGCCCCCCCCCCCCAAACTAGTATATCTGTTGTATGTTTATTCATTACATTCTAATTTTATCTATACTACATATGTTCTATTTTGACCCAAAACTGCCTCCGCTCCAAATTGGGCTGGATCCGTCCCTGCACGTAGACCTCATCCCACCACTCACCTAAATTTCTGTAAGGCGCTCATTCCACCGACCGGCTACAGCTATTACAAAAACGGTGACGTGGTAGCAGACATTCAAGACTTAGGTGGCGCTTCCACCGACCTCGCATTGCAGAATGCAAATGACTTTGACGGAAATTAGAATTTTTCTTTTTATAGAAATCTATTAAAATGTTTCCACGAAAGCCATTTTTTAATTTTAGTTTGTTTGTTTGTGATTTTACAGTATGGTCATTGATCAATTTTAACTATGGCATAGAGGAAAATAAACATTTCCGTCACTTCTGCATTGCGAGGTCGGTGGAAACCCCGCCTAAGTCTTGAATGTCTGCTACCACGTCACCGTTTTTGTAAATAACCTTAGCCGGTCGGTGGAATGGGCGCCTAAGGAATACAGGACGGTACAGCCATCTACCATACTACCAATGCTCAGCGGTGCCATCCAATATTCTTTACCGAGAGTCTACAAGACATGGGTGATTTTAATGCGTTGTCATACCAATGCGTTTCTTTTTAGGGGCACCAGGAACTAGTATGGGCCGACGGTAGGCCGGCTTACCTATGACAAAAGAAACAATTTTTATGTAATGATATAGATATGCTGGATGCCCTTGTCACGTACAGTATACGTAGTATAAAGGGGCACTTTGCCAGTTATTACGAATGTCTTACAGATAAGCTACGTCCGGGAATTGGTGAGTTCATATCAATTAATAAATTTAATCACGTTATTAATTTGTAATTGG
This sequence comes from Psococerastis gibbosa, assembly GCA_963971405.1. Classification (NCBI taxonomy): domain Eukaryota; kingdom Metazoa; phylum Arthropoda; class Insecta; order Psocodea; family Psocidae; genus Psococerastis; species Psococerastis gibbosa. Next base: position 9,135,103 of record OZ020492.1, read on the forward strand.
CGCAATATATAGACGTGAGGATTCCACAGACGTAATATATTACGATAGGTACGTGCGATCTATTGTTCATATATTGTAGCAACAAAATCGCACAATAAATTAATAATATTCAACAGTTAAACTCAAAAGTCAATGTTAGACTGGCCATGTTCCACCATAATTGCTATCCTATTTTTATACATTTGTGTAAGGAAAGTGCTAAAGACTTCAGGCCCATATGTCTCTTGAACACCGATCGGAAAATTTTCGAGAAACTGTTGTACAATAGGCTAGCCAAGTGGGTGGAGGTGAAGCAACTGCTCCCTCACTCTCAGCTAGGATTTCGTACAGGGCTAGGCACTAGGGATTGCACATCTCGGCAGTACTTGGAAATTGTTTCAGCCTTTGCTCGGAAGGAGATGTGTGGATGCGCTTTCCTGGACATTGAGGCCGCTTATGATAACGTGAATGTGCAATTGTTATGCAGAAACCTGGGGAAGCTGGGACTCCCTTCCCTGTTCATCAAATACTTGCTAAATCTGTTGGGACCCAGACACCTTATTTTTACGGTCTGCAATGTTATCATACTGGAGAGGGAGGGATATATGGGGCTTCCCCAGGGTTCTCCTCTTGCTCCGCTGCTATTCAATCTTGCGACTCAGGGAATTGACGCCATGGTGCATCCCGACCCGTTTCTTTTGCAATATGCCGATGATCTCGTTGTGGGGAGGGTACACAAAAGAGTGGAGGTCATTGAAACATCGCTGGTAGAAGCATGCAATGCAATCTTCTCATGCTTGGAAGCAATCGGTCTCGAATTTTCGAGCACCAAATCAACTGTTGTCTTGTTTTCACGTAAACACCGGAATCCAGTCATCCGCGTGGATGTTAACTCAGTGGTCATCCCGCAAAAGGACGAGGTCAGGTACCTGGGTGTTCTGTATGACCGTAAATGCCTATGGAAATCTCAAACTACCCAGGTACTTAAGGTTTGTGGGCTGCGTCTTAACTTTCTCCGTGCGGTAGCTGGCACAAGTTGGGGTGCGCATCCGAAATCCTTGATAACGTTGTACAAATCGACCATCTTATCTGTACTGGAATATAGTGCGGTTCTATTGCAGAGGGTCGCAAAGACGCACTTTATTAAACTTGAACGGGTACAGTGGCGCGCCATTCGGATCGCCTTGGGAGCGATGCGCACTACTCCCACTAACGCCCTAGAGGTGATGGCTGGGGTCATTCCATTGGGTACGCGACTTAAGGTAGTGTCCGCAAGGTGGATGGTAAAAACTTTAGCCTCCAAGGCGCCGGTGGCGGCGGTCTTGCAGGGGTTCGCTGACTCGGGAGCCCAACACCCATTGGTGGATATTTGGGGTGAGGTCCTACAATATGAGCACAAGCTAGAGCACCTGCAGCGCAGGCAGTCTACACCAGGTTAGTTAGTATCTCCTAAAGTCTGCTTCGAGTTGCTAAACACGTGCCGAGGAATATCCACGAAGCAGCTTACGAGGATTTCCAGGCCACTATTCAGAGGGTATTGCGCGTCTAAGGCTTTAGAGTCCGATATGCATATCTACACTGACGGGTCAAGCTCACAGCGGGGTGTAGGGGCCGCCTTTGTAATCCTCGGTGGGCATCACAGATCAGTGGCTTTGGATCCGCATGCATCTCCTTACACGGCAGAGCTTGTGGCCATTAGAATGGCGTGCGAGTATATCAAGACTACTACTACTACGGGAAGGAACAGAATTGCCATTTTCTCTGACTCTGCATCAGCTCTGACGGCCTTGGCGTCGCCGCAGTCCCATAAGCACCACATTGTGGTGAATGACATTAGAGTATTGTTGCACGACCTACATGAGAACGGTTGCTTTGTCCGCTTGTGCTGGGTGCCCGCCCACGTGGGCATCCCGGGCAACGAAGAGGCTGATGGCTGGGCGAAATCCTGTGCCAATTCCGCAGGACCGATAGGACAATACCTCGATGTTAGTGACTTCCATCGCGACATTAAGAACCGCAGCCGTGAACGGTGGCAGCAGTCTTGGGATGGTGACGACAGAGGTCGCTATTGCCACTCTATTCTCCCTCAGGTGGCTTGGAGTGGGTGGTTCGAGACCCTCAACTTGTCTAGGGGGGTGGCGACGGGGGCTTCGCGTCTGATCTCGGGCCACACTAGGGCCAAGAGTCATCTTTGGCGGATGTCAATTATTGAGTCCGCAGCTTGCGACCTGTGCGACCAACTAGAAACCGTAGAGCACATCCTATGGGATTGCCCACGCATTGTGGCAGCCATCCGCCAGGGTCTGGGCGTGTCTCTCACTAACGTGAGGGACATTGTCGCGGTGGCTCTTGAAAGAGACGCGGGACCAGTGATTCAACTCCTGGTCAAGGTGTTGAGCGCGGTCACAACCCTCTAGGCTTTCGGGCTATTCGGGCCTATCTTTTGGCTAAGCCAAGTGGCCTTTAAATTAAAAAAATAAAAAAAAATAAAAATAATAAGGAAAGCTTAGATTTTGAAGCCGAAGAATAGTACAGCAACAAGAGGGGGAGGGCCTGGGGGTCTCCCATGGGGGATTTATTTTGAAAAAGAATAGGTCCGAAATAGTGGAATTTACGCACTTTGAAAGCAGTTATGTTTATATTTTTTTTTTTTTTTAAATCGGCCTGAAATTGTTTGTCGGCATAATTTTTTGAATTTCCAGACGTGAACTTTATTAACAAAACTGGAAACAGGGGGACCGGCATCTCCCCGGGGGACTTTGGGGGATTCCAGGCTCAGTAGACCTCCCCTTGGCTACACCACTGAGTGTAGATGTGCGTTTTATTTAAAATATTAAAAATACCTGCGCGTGCATACAAAACTGGCAACATTTGTGGCCTGGCAATAGCAAAAGGTTGCCGACCTTGGCATTAGACCATGGTAGTCCTCGAGTTTATTAATACCATGTAATCGTCAGCTGAAACTATAAACACAACATATAATAAAATCTTTTGGGTGGTAACGAACTAGCGAAGCAACAAGCAAAGCCTTGGAAAAATGATGCAACTTTGTCGTAATGTGGTTACAGTGGGTAAGCACTGAGGCCACAGCATTTTGCTGCGTACATATGTATTATCAAGTCTAATAGGTACCATGGGGCTCTTTACGCAAAGTTGAACAGTTTGCCCTTAAAGAGTATACTTGCCTAGAAAAATGAAAATTAGTCAAATTATATTTACACAAATTAATGGCAATTGTGTACCTTTATCCGAAAAATATTAAAGGGCCCAGCTTACTGTTGGAAAACTAATGATCGAGAATCAAAGTATTGTTAGTAACATTGCTCCCGCTCTTGTTGGTATTTTTTTAAGCCGCCATGTTGACTGCCATGCCTGTTTTACTGTTTTAATTATTCTCAAATGTCTTTGTCATTATTGGACTGAATAAATTACGTTTAATCTACGACCTTCCTCAAGACCGCCTTTCTAATGGGTTTTGGGCCCAGCACGCTTCCACTGCCCCCGAAAAGGAATAGAGAAAAATTTGGACAGTGTGATACTGGAGCCCACGATCTGCTGCGCCTTCCCAGGACTTTGTATTAACGCTAAATGATAAAATAAGGACTATTACAAAGCCAACCTAGCGGAGTTAGGGCTATAAAGCCCTCTTATGCACTCAACTACGAAGGCCCCGGACCACCTGCTTTACATGCCCTCCGAAGCATGGCCAGAAAATGTAGCCAGTGTGGGACTCGAACCAACAACCTTTCGGGTGAAAGTCAGAGTCCGATCATATATCTCTCCTGCAGGCTGATTATGGCGATTTTAATCCCGGGGGTAATATAATACCATGTCACGTGATGGTATTAATTCAATAGTCTTCGATGGCCAGGTGGTAGCGTGCTTGTACTTGTGCGAGTCTCTACACGCCCTGCGATTGGAGACGTGTCGTAACTCGACACAAGTACCTATTAGTTAACTTAGTGAGGCGACTGAAGAGGTCAATCGGATACATTCATTGAATTGTTTGTATGCGATTAACCTTTTTAAAAAAAAAACAATACAAAAAAACAATTGTTTAAAATAAATCGTCGCAAGCGCGGAAAATTCCAATTGTGTCTATTTAAACAATTCAATAACAATAAACAATTAAAAAAAGGTTTACTGAAATTCACTAAATCCGTTCAGGTCAGATCTGTTTCTTTTTTTAAATCTGAATCAGTTAGAATGAAATTGAGATTTTGTAATTTGGTAGTTCATCAGAGTTCACTAAATCTGTTCTTTCAATTGAATCCGTTATTGTGATGTTTGTAATTTGGGACTTCACCACAGTACGCAACATCGCGTCATTCAACCCCATGCAGCACCCTTGGTGTCAGACGCAGACGCCAAGCACCCTCAGATTTCTTGATATCACCAGCTATCGTTGTTTTGGTCGTCCTTCTTCCGCGCTGAGGTTTGTAGGGCCTTTTGGAATAAGTTCCCAACCATCTTAAACTCAATTATACAATGGTGGGTTGTTGCTGTAAATTCTTAATTGATTTGTTTTTTATTTGCAGTCACGTGTGAACTAATGTGGAGCTGACATGGCGAGGCCCAGCGTCACCTGTGTAACGACGGTCTGCGTTCTTTTGCTGATTTCTGCGACCACGGCTGACCACTCACCGTCACCTTTACAGATCTTCAACATCACCCATGACAAGACACTCCTCGCCAACATCGAGCGAATGCTGGGCAGAGACGGCCTCCAATTTGGTAAGACTACTCTGTCAAAGCTAACAATGTCTTTCTCATGTTATATTTTTTCCAGCCGGTACCCCCAGCACTGGGACCATTTAATACAATATAAGGAATACAATACAATGCAATCACTGGAATACTGCATGTAAACGCCATATGGGGCTTATGGCAGGATTTACCAAACACAAAAAATATAAATATAAAAATATTAATGAACGTCTTATATTTACGGGGCGAGACGTAATACTTATTCGTGTTAACGTACGCATATCATTTCATGAATGCACTAGATCCCATGGTTGCTGTCTGAAACCTTTCGACCACTTTTGAGGTGGGCAGACCCATATTTGCATTTGGGCATCATAATCGACAAACAGACAGATAGACAGACAGTGAGACAGACAATGTGACAGACAGTGAGACAGACGGTGAGACAGACAGTGAGACAGACAGCGAGACAGACCGTGAGGCAGACAAATAGACAGACAGTGAGACAGACAGATAGACAGACAGTGAGACAGACAGTGAGGCAGACAGATAAATAGACTGACATCTCGTAAAAAGCTCTGTTTTGGTTCCTAGGACCTGAAAATATGTAAAACCTCTATAATCCTAAAATCAACAAATATGACCATCACAAAGCTTGCCTAACGTATAAATATAGGAAAGCAAATGCTCTTATGGGTGCACGGTGATCAAATTGATCGGACTGCATGCTACTAGTCAACATTTCTAACAAGAAGGTCTGTAGTTTCACAAGCTATACTAATGGCTATCTCTAGTTCATGCTTATGCTTCTGCAGCCCACAAATGGGGTGGACACACGGATTTGATAGTGATATTATTTACTATTGAAAACACCGGTTTAATTGGCCACTTGGCTTTTCATGGGGGATAAAAATTTTATAATCCTGTCGTAAGCGACCAAGTTAAAAGTATATAGATGAACTCAAAGTCTGAAACGTTGTAGTAATACACAACCAGAAAATTGTCACACGTGGCAAATTTTGCTTAAAAATTACGCTGAGCTATCACAACCCAAAAGTCGCGATAATGGGCAAGGCGTGGTGTTCTTCAAGTTAAGTTGAAGCCTTGTGCGGCCAAATTATTGGACAATGTAGCCTGGCCTTCCCTAAAACAACAAACTTCCATCTTGTACAAACAAATTTCTAATATTTTTTGTCGGCACGATAATAGTTAATGGGTATATATACCAGAGTCAATGTTTACAAATGTCCATATATTTTGAGCTTTAGCCCAATCCGACGGCTGATACTTATCATTTAAGTGACGCTTATCTTGTTTTCATTATTATTGTTATTATTGAATCGGCTGACGCAGTTAGCCTATATATGAGCCGATTCAATAATAATAATAATAATAATAATAATAATTATAATAATAATAATATTAATAATAATAATAAAAATAACAGCACTTAATTGATAAGTATCATCGTCGGCTTGGGTCTTGGAATTATGAGTCCGCATTGGACCTACATTGAAAATTTTTGGCAACATGGAATTTTAGGCTATGTAGTAAATAAGATTGGCGGGAATGGTTCAGTTGGTAGAGAACTGGACTATGAAATGGAAGGTCGAAGCTCAAGACTCACCATGAAGGGAAAATTTTCGCCAAGCCAAGGTCCGCCAAAACGGGAACCTTCACAGGTAGGGGAAACGCGACTGCCGGACATGTTTCTGACCACAAATTGTGAAATAGAACAGTGGCTATATAAGAGAAAAAAACGCTCGTAAAACCACATTGCGTTCTCACTCTATTTTAGAAAACATTTAGGCTAAAAGTAAAAACCGAAAATGAGATGATATAGAAAAACTGGGCTTGGCGGGATTTGAACTCACGAACTACGCCTAACCGGGCAAGGATGGATACAAAGGGGGGTAGGGGGGGGGGTAGATGCCCCCAAAATTTCGTAAATCTATTGTAAATTAATTTATTACACTCTAATTTAATCGATCCTGCATATATTTTTCCTATTTTGACCCACAACTACCCCCCCCCCCAAAAAAAACGGGCTGGATCCGTCCCTGTAACCGAAGCGTCGTCGCATTAACCGCGCTCTGACAAGAACAGTTGATATACCAATATATCCTCTTACTTATACGCATAACGGTACTTATATGCTCGTATTGACATGATTAGTATTTAATATATATATATATATATATATATATATATATATTATATTATACATAAAATATTAAACAACATTAGAAAAAAATTGAGTGATTATGCTCTTGAGCACTGCTCAATACATCAATACAAATTTCACTCTACTCAGTCGTTAAAACGTTTTTGCTTTCCAATTTATACGTAATATATGGAAAGCTTTGTGACGGTCCAAATTTTCGATTCCGAGATTCCAACGGAATTACACGTTTTGAGGTCCCAGGAACACAAAAAAATGTTTTTTATGAAATGTCTGTCTGTCTGTCTGTCTGTCTGTCTGTCTGTCTGTCTGTCTGTCTGTCACTCTGTCTGTCTGTTCATCGATTTCCGGGCAAACTACTAAGTCGATTATGATGAAATGCGGCATGTAGGTTGACAAAAATTATACCTCGGAACTGTTTTTTTTATTTTGGGCTAACTCAATTTGGGGGGTTTTATTCTCAAAAAACTCCAAAAAACGTCTAAAAAAATTATTTCTCAAAAACGGCTCCAACGATTTCATTTAAATTCACATATATTGTAGTCGTCATTAATGTTGACAAAATGCGGGGGTCGCTTGCCCCTTGATAGTTTCGTTCTGGGGGTAAAAAAAATAAAAATTACTAAATTTTAATGAAAAATGACTAAAAAATAATTTTTCTGCGAAACCTCTCTATCGATGATTTCTACCTTCAGGCATGTTTTAGGTGTTAAATTGAGTAACGAAACCGGCCAGGTTGCTTTCCCAAAAAACTATTTGGTTTGATGCAAAAAATTATTTTTTGAAAAAAAGATAGAAAATTCGCGCTCAAATGCATTGCGTGCTCTGTGCTGTGTGGTAATGTGTTGGTCTGAACTATCTAGAATTTACCTCACCTCCAGTGACGTTAGATGGACAACCCTCCCCCCCCCCAGATATCGGAAATTTAACCATAGGAAAATTATTTACCATGAAATTACTCATTTTCTCTATCTACTAATTTTGATAAATTGGAAAGCATGTTCGAGTAAACTCGGACCGGTTCTTATAATGAGGTACCGTAAGTTGTGGTTGTGGTTTTTCGAGACGTGCTCATGTTATACAAGGCCGTGCCCAGGTTTTGATTTCGGGGGGGGGGGGTTCAAAATTTTTTGCACGTAATTTATTAATGAATTAATGGATAAATTCTTCAAAATATACAGATTTACATACAAAAGTTTATTTCGGAGGGGGGGGGGGGTCCGGATCCCATGGACCACTCCACTGGGCACGGCCATGATGTTATAAATTAATTCGCCTTCCGCGCAACACACAATTTTACACATTACGCGCACGCATCCAGTGGGTCCTGCGATAAAGAAACAACTGAAGCAGCAGCATTCTAATATCCATTGCTTTAAGTTCTGAGTCCAGCTACCAAAAACCTTCAAAAAATTCAAGTACTGGAAAAAATACGGTTGTTCATATGCTGTTTAGACTCTGGAGTCTAGACTCTAGACTATAGGTACAATCATCTTTAACATTAAATTGGCTATGAACTTGAGTACTGCCGTACTGGACGCTCGATGAATTAAATGTCATTGCCAAGACTATCACACTTTCTTATTTACAGTGTAGTAAAAACGCCGCAACCTTAGCTAACCCTTTCGGTACCGGAAGGCTTACTTTTCAAATATTATTTTTCTGATTTATTCTCGTCTTAAGGGCTCTTTAGTGGAATATTGCTGACGGGTTTTTTTGTTTAGTCAATGTGAGGTATAGTCTTATATATTATAATTTATTAATTGCGATCCATTATTTCAGTTGCTATCACTATAAAAGACTATGAACCACAATGTATATAATATATATATAATATATATATATAAGGAAAACTGGTCCCCCGGGCATAGGCCCACCCAGCCCTAATGGGTCGACGACTACCTGACCTTAACCGCTAGGGAGGCAACGCGGCTGACAATAATGTTGGTTACCACAACATCCGAAACAGTGAATTGAAAATAAAAAGGATCCTCTATCAGTCCTCAGGCCTAAATACGCCAAGCGTCGTTTATTTCTGGTCACCTATGAATTCTGCTGCGAACCTTTAGGGCCACTCTCACCCGCTTAGAAACGTTCTCGTGGAATATAGCGCACTGCTATGCATTGGATCGCGGGGGAGCTACCTTACTGCATTACTTAATTCAGAATTCTTTATCGTATTTATTATTATGAAGTAAGGTGGCACTCCCATGTTCCAATGTATAGCATTCTTAGACAAAGTTAATTTCTTAACGATTATTTGGGTTCTACTAATTCGGGTTGTTATAGCAAGATTTCGAAAACTCTAAGTTTTTGTAATTTTTTGTTTATAAAAATGAAATACCACGAAGTCACGAGTAATCTAATTATTTAAGCCAATGTATAGCGATGCGCTGCTATTCATCAGGAAAACATCTCTAAGAGTGGGCTTTAGCTGGTCCTCCAATTCGTTAAAAACATTGGCCGCCGCGACTGCAGTATGCCGTTCTTCTCCTCGAGGTCATAGATGCTATATTCATAATGTCCATAGCTTTTATTCATCTCTTCCGAGATCTTTCCAAAATGTTCTTCCACCATCAGCCTCACCTGGAGCATTGTATACGGCCGGCTACCTATGTGTGTCTGTAAACTTACAGAAGGTGGAATCCGACGAATCCTATTCTAGAAATAAAATGGATAATATGTGGAAGTATAGTGCAGTAGGTATTTTTTTTTTTTGAGTCAACTAAAGATTCTGGTGGAAGAAGGTGGTAAGTTTTTTTTTTTTTTTTAAAGATTTTATTATTAAAGGTGTTACACCCCACTAGTTCACATCATTTTTTTTCTGTATAATGTGGAAGCGTAGGGAAAAATACCTTCTTCCATGATGAAAACGGTGCTTTTAATGAGACTTAACGTCTTCTTCCTTAAACTGACCGTGAATTCTCCCGAAATGGCCCAGCCATCTGAGTCTGCCTTTTGCCTTATAGCGTTAAAATTATAATTAATTTGTTTCTAATGTAGTGTTCCCTACTTCCCTACTATACTAGTATTATTTTAAAGCTAGGTTTGGCATAGAATTTTTTTTACATTTAATGTAATCTTACTCTTGAGTTTGGGTTACAAAACGTTTGGGTTGAAGATATTGGTTTGCAACAAGCAAGCCAAACCTAGCTTTAACTTAGGTTTGGGTGCTTGGAACTTAGGCCTACCATTACAGTTCCAGAATTCAAGGAGTTACAAAAATAGTGAAGACGGTTTTATTTTTTTATTTTTTTGTTTGTTTTTTTACAAAAAGGTCAATCGCATACAAACAATTCAATGAATGTATCCGATTGACCTCTTCAGTCGCCTCACTAAGTTACCTAATAGGTACTTGTGTCGAGTTACGACACGTCTCCGATCGCATGGCGTGTAGACTCGCACAAGTACAAGCACGCTACCACCTGGCCGTAGAAGTACGAGCTGACTTGGAATTATTTCATTGTTTCAGGAGATGAAGAAGATACCGAAAATGAAGTCATCCGCCGTGATATTTCTTCTTATTTTCAGTCTGTGATACCCCCCTTCGTGATCACGAAGACAAAAAATGAACAATGTCGAAGGGACAATCTCATTTTCCTGCGCGATTTAAACGATTTTGCGTTATGGGCTGTCACAAGTAAGTATAAATCCATCTAACCTGTATCAGTAGTGAATCCTAGAGGATTGTTGTTTGAGATTTCGATATATTTTTACTACGGCTATACTTATATCTGATAGTTGGCTTATGGTTAACAGGTGCCCGGTAAGGGACATAATGGCTTTTGCCATTCTAGCTAATTTAATTTATATGGATTTCTGTAGTTTCTTGTTTAGGCGGGGTTTCCACCGACCTCTCATTGCAGAATGCAAATGACATTGACGTGGTAGCAGACATCATTAATAAGTCTTGAATGTATGCTACCACGTCAATGTCATTTGCATTCTGCAATGAGAGGTCGGTGGGAACCCCGCCTTACCATAAGATACAACTCACAAGCATACCGCGCAAATTCAAATTGTGTTGAAAATCGTTCTGCAATCGTTGGTGCTTTTGGAAAGGTCTTACAATCAGAAATCCCGGAAATTGGCTCGATTGCACAAAAAGGTTGCCAACCACTGGTCTAAGGGCACAAAGGATTTGATGTACAATACGATAGGCTATTTTCTAAATTCTTTTGTGACTTTTCATGGAGTTATTGGCCTTGGACATGCGACCAATGGGGAAAGTAGGCCTAAGTTCATAAAATCGTCCTTCAGAATTTATTAAAAAAAAACCTGAAGCATGGCCAAAAAATGTAGCAAGTGTGAATCTCGAACCAATGCGTGAATAAGGAGAAAAATAATTAACGTCATTACACAAATTTTGGTAATGCCCTTTGTATCAAGGCTAACGGAGTAGTAAGGATCCTGGTGAAGCCAGCCGATCCATAATTTAACTAGCCACACCTTGCTATGATCTCAGGCTCCATAATTTTGAGGAACACATCCAGGCCTCACTGGGCAACCTTCGCTAAAGGTCCCCACTATCCTTCTGCGTGGAATATAGCCTATAATATATTATTGTGGTGTCGTGTGAGGGACAGTATATATAACCTTGCCATTACCTTTTTAATACAGTGCTGTACGAGGAAAACATGGCGCGAATTGATTTATAGAGTGTCAGTGGGTGATAGTCGGAACCCTGGAAAGTTAGATTTTACCTGGTTCCCCTCAAAAAGTTCACAATTGGGTATTTTTATTTTGGGAGCACAGCGTATTTCATTTCGGAAGAGATGATAACTAGACAAAATGTACACGACAATGTTCAATGAAGACACCCCAATCTTTTATTACACTGACGACACGCCGGTCTGACGCTGACCGTTCAATTGAATTCACCCCTAGCTTAAGTTCAAAAGTAAGACCCATAGCACAAAAAATAGCCTATTACTACTAATAAAGATTTCAATTTTTAGTGTACGATAGCAGTGCAAAAATTCCATCTGGTTTGTTGAACGGGAATGTGAACCAGTTCGGAGATTTTGACAGATGCATCAATATTAAAGAAGCACATCATGGTATTCGAGGGAAATACTGTTTAACTTATATCCAAGTCAATTTACCAACGAAATTGAAAGTTCCGTCTTCCCTACAGCATATATACAACCTCATACATAGTCACCGAGTGTTCAAGAGTAACCTGAATGACGTAAGTAAGCTATATACATTGTAGATGATTTACCAATTTCTTGAGAAATTATTAAACTTATTAGCGAAGATGCAATTTTCCCACTAGGTACTCATTACTTTATATAGGCCTAGTTCCACATTATAAATCATGAGGCAATGGTACATCGAACATGTATTTACTAGACTTCTATGCATGTGTTTCTTGATAACAAAAATTCATAGCAAGACTTGATTTTTGGATAGATACATGTCTTTATCAGAACACTTTTTAATTATCAGTTTCACTTTCCCGCTTCCTTTTTGCTCAGATACGATGTGGCCAATTTTCCTCAATATCATGGCACTTTCCAGCCGTTCGGGAGCAGGGACGGTTTCAGAAAAAGTTTTCGGGGGGGGGGGGTGACCTGAAAAATATCGCGTTTCCCTTACTTGAGTAACAATTTCTCTTCATTTCCTTCAAAAGTCCATTCTATCTAGTATAAAGCTATTTTTCTCGGGGGGGGGGGGGGGGGGGGGGCGACCATGGCACTTTCCAGCCGTTCGGGAGCAGGGACGGTTTCAGAAAAAGTTTTCGGGGGGGGGGGTGACCTGAAAAATATCGCGTTTCCCTTACTTGAGTAACAATTTCTCTTCATTTCCTTCAAAAGTCCATTCTATCTAGTATAAAGCTATTTTTCTCGGGGGGGGGGGGGGCGACCGCCCCCCCCAAGGATCCGTCCCTGTTCGGGAGGCTATGGGGCTATGTGGGCGCCCATGTTAGGTACCTATGAGTATCTTACCTACACCAGTGGAAAAACGCGGCTGTCGGGACGTGTTCGCCACCGCAACATCCCAATTAGGGCAGGGATCAAGAGAGGGGATTCACTACCTAAGGACTGTAGAGACTCGTATCTGTACTTGGTTAATTCATGCTTTCGCCTGTTTCATTGCGTCAATGGTAAGCTTGTCTCAGCTTGTCCATTATCGCTTGTAGCCGGTGTAGTTTGACATCGAGCACGTATACCAGTTTGCCAACGGCCAAAAATGCATACGGAAACAATACAAATAATGTCCGAAATCCAAGGGGTCACTGACATTGGACATGGGGCCTATGGACCACTATAAGTAGACCTGGGTCCATAAAAAATCCTTCAATTAATAACTAACTAAGGACTGTAGATGATCCTTTCTCTTGACCACTGCTCTACGGTTGTGGTCAGTAACATGCTCATCACTCGTGTTATTTTTCAAGTCACCCATTAATTGGGTGCACCTAGGGCCGGCGAAATAGTTTTCTTTTATGTCGAGTCCGTTCCATAGCTCAGTTCTCTAACAACTGGACTACTCTGTTGCCATTGTAGAATTAAAACGGTGGAACATATTAGGCCTATTAATAAAATGGTCGGCTAGTTCCTTTAGTCTGTACAATTATCTGCTATATTAATCATGATGACTCAAATTTTCCCCTTTTTCTATTCCTAGTCTGGCCACAGAGTTCCTCGGTACTCAACAATAAACTGGGGTCTTTGCGTTCCCGCTGCATGTACAGCTGAAGATGTTCAACTGCAGATGGAAAATTACCTAGTAAGATTTGCCAATGTATCTGGCTTACAAATAGAAGTCAAAATAGAACCTGGAATGTGCCAGGTTAAAAAAGATGCCTCGTTTTCCACACAGTTCAAAATAGTGGCGTAAGTACCTATTATTTCCTAAAGGATCGCGAATTACAGAAACAACAAGTTACATAGTTGCATATACATATTTCTTCAGGAAAGGTAATGAAATAGGTTCCTACTGTTACTGGTGAAATAATATAAAATTCACACAATGGGCAAAGGTGATAAAAAAATAAATTTTGGCTTACCCATATATTCCAAATTTCAAATAATCGTGAAAATATAAATCAAAGAAATAAAAATTCTGTTAGATAATTAGTTATTTCGATTTTCCTGTGAGTTTACGGTATTAATTAACTGTCTCACCACTAATTAGACGGTGAGGCAGTTAAAGGGTGGCAGTCTTTCAAACTTAAAACGTCTCAAATCAAATTATATTTAATTGTCTGATTTAATGTAAACAACTTAAACAACTGCCCAAGTTTCAAACAAAAAACCGCGCAAATTCTAAATCCAACTTCCAGCGCTTACGTGGCGAATTTTTAAACTATCATGTTTAATTAATAATTATGGCGTCGCGCAGCCCTAGACATTGTTTTGTTTTGAATTTTATAAAATTTTTCTTGTTTGAGCGAAAATTCTGAGGATGATTATTTTATCCAATTACCTGTTACATGTGAATGGGTCAAAATCTAACTTTCAATTTTTTTCGTTTGGTGTTACATGAGAGAGACTCATCTCAGTCATCTGGTTGGTAGCTTATTTATTGTCGGCGTAATATACCCTTGTCTTTATTTTCGGCATTGCATTACATCATATTATATCAGGCTGCTTGTAGTTGGTTGTGCAATGTAGGGACTCAGCGCCACATAGAGATTAGGGAACTCAACAAGACAGCTTCTGAGTGTGTTACAGTACTTAGTTGACACATGAACGTCGCGTACCGGTACGTCAGACGTTACTTGGCCAGATACACTGCTTTGGCCTTGACCAGGCCAGTAAGCCTTCATGACTTCAACTAACGCAGAATCTACTTTTTTAGTATAGATAAATGCTTACCATGTCTGTATGTATAGCCTCATTCGATATAACATCTACCCAGTGGCAGTGTGCGTACCTACCCCTTCACAAGTGAAATATTAACAGAGGGTGGAACACCCGTCTGTGAGATTCTACCATCGGACACCTTAATAAGACGAATATTAATTTTTAGCCTATTCTTTCTCATCAAAATGGCCGAAGGTTAAGCTCTGAAGTGGAAGGATCAGATTTCTGCCTGTTCAGGGGTAGCGGGATAATATTTTGGTTATGTTTTCCTTGTAACCTGCTAAATTTGTCATATTTATGAAATGACAGTAAATGATCCATTAAAAGCAAATCCAAACTTTTAAGAAGTAGTTGACAATAATTATATGAGCCGCAGATTTTTTGGTTGAATTTCCCTGTAGTTTGACGTTACGCCAGTGTAAAATAGCGATATTTCGGTGTGGGCTTTGACGTAGTTTCTTCCACTGTTGCCTAAGCTCAACATTAAAGCACGCTACCACCACCATTTGATATTAATTACCTTTACAGTGTAGTTTTTGTTTTTTAGAGTTTTAATGAGCAGTTTCATCGTAGTATCAATCGTCGGAGCGATTGTAGATTCCTACATGATCAATACTCGAGCATCTGCAATTTTATCATGTTTCTCTATCAGAAGAAACTTCTCCAGTTTATTTACATTTAAGAGGGAAGTAAATGACATAGCTACAGTACACGGAATCAGGATGTTGAACTCGTTGATGCTTCTGTTGTCTCACAAATCAATGGCAATGTTTTTTAGTGGCTACACGAATAGGTAAGCCATGTCTTGTTTACTTTTCTGTTAAACACGTAATGTTACTAAACGATTCCAACTGTTTCATCTTCATTAGGAAAACAATTCGCCGTTCCTATTACTGCACTAGGCTTTATCACTTTGGTCATGTTTCTTGTATTTCAGAACACAAATGAGCGAGGAAATAAGCCAGCAGTGGACAGTCCTGGCACGAGCTGCTGCATTGTACACAGACCCATTTATCATGATGAGTGGCATGCTAACTGGTCTATCCTTTATTAAGAGTCTGAAGAAAACTGGTTCCATAAATATAAAAAAGGAATACGTAAATCGGCTTACCCGGTAAGTTTTTAATATTACATTAAATAACCTTATTCTATAGTACATTCCTTAAATTGTTACCCAATAAGGTTGTTAGCGGTTAGATTTACAAGCCGGCAAGAGCACAAAGATATATATATATATGGCACTCTTAAAACCTCATTTTAATTACTGTTCTTCTCTCTGGTATCAAGCGTCAAAATAAAACACATCAAAACTCCAGAAAATATTAAATCAAGCCATGAGAATCATTCTGCGAGCGGAATGGGATACCCCTATAAAGAAGATGGTGATGAAATTAGACTGGTTAACAATTGAAGAAAACCTCTACATGGACACTATGACATTATTATTCAAAATCGATAAAGGTCTGACACCCGAGTACCTAGCGCTAACTATGAGATACCAAGAAAGACACACCTACGAGACGAGAAATCGAGAAAATCTAACTATTAGTGGTAGTCAAGTCAGGAAGACCATATTTCAAGACGGAACCTCCGAATATAACAAACTAAGCAGAAGAATAAGAGAATGCAATACAGTGGAAATGTTCAGAAAAAAACTAAAAGAAGTGATAGTGTGTAAAATGTTAAATGACTGAACTGTGAACTGTTGTAAACAAATAAGTGTTTCACTTCTAAGTTTTCAACAACAACAACAACAACAACAGTAAATGCACGGCATAAATAATGCAAAATTATAGTCGAACATGGCGTACCGAAGATAGCCTTTCAAACTTAGGCTATTCCTGGTTCAGCTCTTTTGTGTCCAAGAGAACCATTATGATTTAAAATAAATAATAACTTGCGAAATATTGCGTCCATTTATTATAAATAAATCACACAGCTGGATTCGGCTTCGACGGATCGTCGAGTGTCCAAAGTGACAGCCGTGGTTGTGTGTTCTATTTTT
Organism: Psococerastis gibbosa; assembly: GCA_963971405.1. NCBI lineage: Eukaryota > Metazoa > Arthropoda > Insecta > Psocodea > Psocidae > Psococerastis > Psococerastis gibbosa. The sequence goes on from OZ020492.1 coordinate 9,151,790, forward strand.
AGTACAGTTATATCGAAACCATGCTCAAAATACTACGAACTCACTAAGGAAGAAAGCGTTGTATCTGTGAGAGAAGACAGATCCACTTGGTTTTTACTGGTTCGTTTGTAGAAACATACATGATAGAAAATGTATGTTCGTGTAATTCCTTGTTTGGTTGAGGTATGTCCGAGTACGTCCTTGTTTACTTCGCTATGGTTTGAATATTCTTACTATAGCGGAGCAACTCAATAGTCAAAAGTACCAAAATCCCATCAGTCCAGCACGTGTGAGAAATCTGACAGAATACTGGCAATATCTATTATGTACACGGCCATTAAAGCTATCGAATATAATTATACATTGATAATTGTACATTGGAGGCTCAGTGCTTTCGGACTGTATGTTGCTGCAAGTCAAGATTACCGATAGGAAGCACTGTGTGTCTCAACAAATTTTGGCCAATGGTTAGATGCTAAGTATGAGCATGTTAATTTATTCGATTCTCGATTTGAACATAGTCGGTACGGCTTACATCTACGTCCACCGCTTGCTGTTTCTCTGGCAATCATACATTATATTACATTATAACGAATATGGTTTTTTCAGTATCATTCCACCTATGGCAGCCATTATTTTAGTCTGCACGTTTATGTTACCCGAAATTGGCGGTGGACCTCAATGGAATTTGACCGTCAATCACCACGCTGAAAAGTGTAAAAAGTACTGGTGGCGCAACTTTCTCTTTATTCATAATTACTATGGCTTTAACGATATGGTATGTATGCGTATGTTGTGTTTTCTATTTATATTGTCATTATTTATTAGATAATATACTAAAAACCTACAATAGCTACCGAAACAGGCATAGGCCATACAAGACACACTCACGGACATCTGATGCCAGGTATACGACCTACGCCATATGCCTGCGGTGTTAAGCATGTTAAGCACCAACTGGTGGAATGCAACTCCTCTCCCCATATCACAGGTGGTCCCCAGAGCCTAGGCGAAGAACATCCTCAGAGGCACAGAGGCTGATGCGCTGATGTTCCTGTATAGATAAGAAACAATAGTCCAACTACGTATAACACTCGGTGCACACCCATACACTTCCAAACTGTATTAGACATAGATAAAGCAAAACGGTTTCAGATAACCCCCAGTACACTTTAGTCAGCTGTTTGCTTCACATTACAAACGCACTCACACACCCTATTTCAAGCGGGCAAAAGCAAACCTCGTCGTCCTGTGCGCTCCTGATTGCAGTTTGCCTCTCCTAATTTCATGTAACGCGCAATGCACCACAAACAATAACTCGGTGTATTAGTAAGCCCAAGCTTGCAGTCGCTCTTAAATTAATGTTTAAAAAAAGTAATAGTAGAAGCCTACGTTGAACCTACAGTACTTCAATATTTATGAAAAGATTTGCAATAAAATAATGAGGAAAGCTAATAAAGACATCCAGTGGTAAGAGTGAAGAGTTCTTGTCTTTCTGTGCTTAGTCTAATAATTTAATTTCCGGATAATAAAAACGTTTTAGGATTTTTACAATTTTTAATTCCATTTCAACCAAAAGGAAACTTAGTATTGATGTCTGCTAATAGTTTCTTTTTTTTCAGTGCCTGACGCATACACATCACATTGGTATCGACACACAATTATTCCTACTGTCTCCTTTTCTTGTTTGGATTGTTCATAAATGGAGAATGCAAGGAATAGCTGCTCTTGTTGGTCTTGCTGCATTTTCCACCGGTCTTCGCTACTACACTACACTTATGATGAAATTAAGTTATTTTATTTATCCAGGCATTTCGTGAGTGAATATTGTATCATTATCTATGACTCGTACACGAATTTGGCTAAGTCAGGTAAAAGCCTGTTACAACGTCTTTAATAAGCATGGCTCATTTTCCATTGACATTGTCGCTTGTAGCCAGTGTAGGTTGAAATCTTAGAAGTGGACCCGTTTTCCGACAGGCAAAATTGCAAACATCAATGCCAACATGTCAAAAATGGGTAAGTGGCAGGGCCAGGTGCAATGGGCAAATTCGAGTCCACCTTTATAAAAAAAACGTCCGAATCCCAAAATCTAATCAATACTTTAAGTTTCTTCGCAATTCGAAATCTTGCATTCTACTATGATTTCCTGACTTAATATCAGCTGATTTGAATCTCGGCCCTCATATCGACGAAACCATATACTATCGAATTTGCATGAAGCTTATTAACTGGACGTTGTAATGTGGCATGGTATCATGTAACAACAATAGTGATACATAAGTACCTATTTAACTATGGAGATAGGCTGGACACAGGCAGTGCCTCGTGTAGGGCGGTGCGGTTAGGCACAGGTGTGGTCAATTATTCAACTACCGAAAGATAGCCTATGAGGAGTTTGCTGGACCAGTTTGCTGCTGGTGTCAGCTGGGGCTAGTGTTCCGAATCCCGTTTCCAATTTTTAATTTGTTCCTTTCCCTTAGGAGTTAGAAATCGGAATCGGCTTCCACATCTTGTCGCTTTGTCAACAATGGCGGATTTACCGTTAGCGGGCTTAAGTTTAGTGGTTACGAGTGTAGTAAATTCATGTTAATTTCTTTTAGAAATCTGCAAATGATTCAAACTGCTGATTACTCCTACTCAATACCTCTACATCGACTCACTATTTATATCATGGGAATAATACTAGCCTATATAATGGACTATTGTGGAAAAGATTACAAACTAAAGACCAACATACGCAGGTTGGGCTGGATGTTATCCATGAGTCTTTTCTATTACTCATACATAAAGCCCAGTTCAATGGGCATTATGGGCTATGCATATAATGAATACGATGCTGCATACTATGCAGCACTCTCCCCTATTCTTTGGTGCTTAGTATTCGCATGGGTCATCTTCATGGAACACATAGGATACTCCAGTAAGTAGCTTACAGTACAGTATTAATTCTGCCGGACCCTAGCGTCACAAGTTGACGAATTAGTTTCTTTTTGTATTTTCGGATCCGTGTATTTAAAAATTTATAAAGCTGCCGCCCATGTCAGCATCAGGTGAATGATCATATTTGGCGCATGGTGGGATACACACAAAGAAGGGCAATAATAATAATAATAATAATGTTTTCAGGTGTCCTGGGGGAAATTTTCTCCCTGAGATTTGGACCCATTTGGACAAGACTGTCTTACGCTATTTACTTAACTCAGTTCCCAATTTATTTCTATAATGTTGGCTTACAGAAAAGCTCCACGGAGTATTCCTTTATAGCAATGGTAAGTCCGATTTAATAGAACTAAAACTCAATACAGGATGACGCCTCAGAATATTTTTCTAGCATCAAATGAATACTTAAATATAACATCCACTTTTTCTCACAATTAATTTATATTCAAGGTTATGAATTCAAATAATATGGCTAGGCATGATGATTGACTAGGGATTGCTTTAATAAGAGTATTCTCAGTTGAATTATTTATGTAGCAACTTTTCACATAGTGCTTGTAATGTTTCAGCTGAACTTCTGGGAGTTTGTAGTGATCTGTCTAGCGTCAACAGCTCTGACATTATTCGTGGAATATCCGTTCAATAACCTGAGAAGACTGTTCCTAAATAGCTGAGGAAGTGAACGTAGCCAATTCTTTGTGTGTTATAACTGTGATTGAAACATTAGTTGTGTGGAAGAGTCATTAATTATGGTAACTGCACATAATATCTATAGATCTCTAATATACTCGACTGGCTTACTTCACATCGAAGGTGAATTGTAACTGGACCATTTCCCGGATTGCCAATAACCATGACAGTATAAGCAGAACGTTTTTTCTTATTCCCTCGTAGTGTACTCAGCGTGAGAAATCGCCTCGTGGCCATTTCTTACACCCCACCCGGTCGGTTGTCATCGCCTTGAGCTCAGCCATCGTTTTCTCCCATTTCTAGGCCAGTTCTTTTTTCGAGTGTTGTCCTCGCCTTGGTGTTACTTTCTTCTCCCATTCTTTGTGCGTGCCCGAACCATTGCAGTGCTTGAAACAGAACTTATGGTCCTAGAATATCTCGCACTCGGTCAGTAAATTGATATGCTTGTGAATGTTTGTGTGTGCTAATGACATGGTCTTCTCATAAACATCCTTTGGGGCATCGTAATACAGATGCCCCTCTCTGATGATTAACCTGAACATACGTATCTTATTGGTCAGGTATAATGCTAGTTGCTTCATTCATTTTCTTTTCGATACGTTGGCAGAATGAGGTCATTATTAATTAAGCAAATGCTGAGAGCGAAGATAAATATGATTACGCTTTACGCTATAACCAGTCATGATTGTCTTGTTAATAAAATGAAAACATTAATGTTATCTGTGTTATTTTAACCTATTGCGTCGATGGCTAACCATGTCCATCGCAAGAAAAATGCCAACTAGACTATAATTATTTGTCTATGCATAAGGCATGTAAACATAGTTTCTATGACAAGGAGAAATCTGAGTGTTCTCAAAACAGAAAACCTACAGTAAGAATCTTAAAATCACTACTTCTGCTAATGACTAAGAATAAATCGGACACCGCCAATACGGTGCGCGTTTTTTTTTTTTTTTTTTTTAACTATGCTCCATGGATAATTGAATCTAGAGCCATGACAGCAGATACAGAAAAAATATTCCTCTTTATTTCGGTACATAGTACGAATCCGGCGCTAACACCGCTTGGCCACAGTTTTTGAAGGCGTGAAATAATAAAAGGTAGCTTAAGCCCACTCCATGAACAACTATGGCCACACGGTGATAGCGAGGGATGCATACAATGTACCACAATTTGAAGAATCATCTTTTATACTCCTGCTCTTCTTTATAGCTTTATGATCAATATTTCATGAGAAATTCGACCTTGTACCAAAAACGGGTGTTGGGGGGGGGGGGGTATCCGATTCAGTTCATAACCATGAATATAAGTTACAACACTTGACTCAAAATGACCCTCAAGCAAGCATTATTACCATACCATAAGGTGGTAAGGAAGTGGTAGGAACTGAGACTTTGACCCAAAAATCTGTCAGTTCGAGTCATACACTATCTAAATCTTACAGTTACTATTTTCCAGTACCTAACGAACTACATCAAAAGCGCTAAAATAGAACTTCTAGGCAGTGGTAGCAGTTTATTTTCAATCACTTTAACCTCACTTTTTAAATTTTTCTGCTACTACAATGTTTCTTCATATAGGCTAGTAAAATTAATCAATTAATGGCCCAGGTTCTAATTTGTAGTAACTAAGTTAACTAGTATTGGAAGCGTTGGAACGGAGCTTCAGGGTATGGGTAGAATTTTTAAGCACTAGTTTCTATTCAGTATGAACATTGATAATCATTGCGTCAAATATGATTCACTCACACAGGCGTCAGCTATATGCCAGTCCAATGATAGTCTCGTGATCGTGTTGACACCAGCGCAGCGCCGCGGTGCAGGTGTACATGTACCGTGTGACAACGAACTCCAGAATTGTTCTTTTTGTTCCAAACTTAGGAAGCGCTTCCAATATTTAGTTAATTAAAATCAGTGTTATTATTTTAAATCCATTTATTTTACAATCAGAGTTTTAAAATTGAGAAAGAAACGTCAAAGGATAGTCAGTCAATAATCGCTATTTTTCAAAATAACATATATTTCATTTACCATACAATAAATTAGTGAACCTCCTATAAATAATACTAAAAGAACTTGCTGTTTGAAATACAAAATTATACTTTAGAGGGCAATAAATAAGCAATTTTCATTGTCTTTTAATTTTTAATTTCTATTCAATTGAATAATTTAGCACTTTAACGGAATTTAAAAAGTAAACTAATTAGGTTATTGAAACTAGCTAAACTCTAAAAACAATTTAATATGAAATGTTTTACTATTTATGTAACGATTAAGAACTAATTCGCGTAGGAAGAATTCACATTTTAGCCCTTAGCAGAAGACGAGAAAGGCAAAAATTTCATTTTAAATAATGAGCCCCTATGTTTATTGCCCTATCGCCAATGGATTTAACCTGAGGGTAACTTTCGTATTCTCAGTAGGCAAAACGCTCAGGAATATTCGCTACCTGACTACCAAGTTTTTCAATAAAAGTCTTCAACAATGCACCCCGTTAGGTAGTACTAAGTAAATAACTAAGAGCAATCAAAACCTCAGAATGGCTAATATAGGTGCTGGTAACTTTTTTCCACCAGTATCTTTGTCACCATCTTTGGGAAAGCTATCGAGGGTAGGGTTTAAAGGAACGAGACCTAAATTGACTTCAAGCTTTCAGTAAGATCTTTAAGTACCCTTTCCTTTTTAGACAGAAAAGACGAAACACACTTTGAAGCGCATTCAGTCAACTTTTTTTCAGTTTCGGGACTCAACCGGTCTCCTGAGTTCGAATAACGTGCGTCATCAGTACATTTTCTGATACAAGTCTGTAAAGAGTCTTGGTATTCTTTCAAGATGCGATTAGTTATTTGCATAGCCCGTGCAGGGTTACCAATGCAACTCTCTTCACATTCTTGATCCCGTCTTTGGGTCCCATTTGGTCGCTCGTAACAAACCATTGAGCAACGGTATGCATCAGCCTGCAAGAAACAAAGAATTAGTCATAATTCGTTAAAAGCAACGTGGTTTTAATTTTTCTGCATTGCAAATGTTTGTGAGTTCAGACAATGCAATTACTTATTGTGGATACTAAAGATGCATAATTAATGGAGAAAGAACACGGATAGCCTCGGCTCTTGAAGCCTTCCGTTATCAGTTAATTGCTTAAAATAATAAACTAGTCCACCGACAATAACTGGTAAAAGTCTGGTTATGCTATCCCTAACAAAATACGAAATTTGATTTTGTACCGTATATTTCGCTTAAAAGAATACCAATTTCTGAAAGAATTAAAGGTCGGCGAAGCTTAGTTATTTCCCTACAGCTCATTTTATATAGAATTTTTGCATTGGCAGGTTTGGCACTTATTGCTTATGACAAATTTTATGGAAGGGAAATGTCAGAGGCATGTCAATAAACAATAACATTCAAACCTGTATAAAATGTATGTTTATCTGGGTATTGGTAAATCCTATGCAGGTCTGTTAAGCTACTCAAGCATGAGGTTATCCCAGTAAGGTTAGAAAACAATTTATCGCTAATCGGATGATCATGTATCACCTACCTGCAGCTTTCGCAAGAAATTTTTATAAACGTGCTCGGTAATTTCTGTGAGCCCCTGTTCAACCTTAACCTGATCGTCTAATGACATTTTTTTTACTTTCAGAAAAAAAAAATTAAATCTGTTGACAAACAAAAGCACAAATTTACAAATGGCCGACGCTTTCAAGTTTCAAAATTCATTGGAAAATACGAGGGGGAAGGGGTAGGACACCTTTTGCATAGGGAAATACTTACATTCGCCAATCAGATCACAGACACAATTTCACGCAACCAATCAGAATGAGGCTTGAAACACAAATTTCATACGATGGCGGCGGAAGTGTTGAAATACTACATTTGCTATGGTAATGAAAAATACGAGAAATGGCGGGAAAACTGGCGGCCATTGCATTTTGGCCAAAATTCAAAATCTCCAAAAGATATAATGCTAATGTTTTTGTCATTAAAAACAGTTCAATGTTTTTCTATTCATTTGTATCAAAGGCATATACTAAATTGAGGTTTACTCTCATGATGCACAGTGGAGAATATGCATTTAAGGACTTGAAATGTATTTTATTTTAATTAGATTAATTGCCTGTCGAAAGTGAATGCATATTAATTTTAATTAAATGAAATCGTCAATTATGCTTCTTTCTATTTCTGGCCACACCATAGTTTCCTTCAATAACGTAGTTGACCTCTGAATGATTATTTCCTAACAAAAATCAGTACATAACCGTAATCCGTACCTAATTTCTAGCTTTCAAGGACAAGTAGATGAGGTTCTGAATAATGTCTTATGGGTTCAGAGGCGAAAATTCCTTATCTGTACCTTCTCGTACTCTTAAATGAGTAGTATAGTCATCATGATTACAATTGCTACGATGATCGCCAGTCTTGGATAGAAGAGGCATTTTAAGACGTAGAAGTACTACTATATATTCTATGTAGTGTCCAGTCTGTTCTTGGCTCTATGTTATATTTTATTATCAACCTACCTATACAAAAATATGATAAACTAAGCCTGCATGCCGGAGACCTTTCAGTCACAGCAGCCAGGCTGACAGCCCGACAGCGCAGTCCACGAGCCGCAGGCATCCGCATATATAACGCTCTACCAAAAGCCATAAAACAGGAGCTTACGGCTAATGCTTTCAAGAAAGCACTAATTAATTTTTTGATGCAACGAAGATTGTACAATCTGAAGGAACTTTGAAGCTACCTATATTTATTTATTTATTTTTATATTTTGTATTAGGACGCTACATGACTGTGCTCAATGTCTGATTATTATTGTTATAATAACATGTAACAAAGATGGGCAAATACACTTTGATTGATTGATATAAGTTAATTTTCGAAATTGTAGTTTTTTCATAAATATGCAAAAAATTTATAAACAATAACTTTTCACGTATATTTTATAAAAAAAATACAATTTCTAAAACTAAAAATACCTAATTATATGATGCGTGAAGTAGTCTTCTACAACTGTGATGAGCCAAATCTTTAATAACATCCTTAGTTAATAAAATAAAAAGTATTAAATTTCGGGCTGCCACATTCCTACGGGCTGTACACTCTTAAGAGGGGCATATCTACGCCTGTCGGGGCGTCCACAAGCCCGATGAGTCTAGTGTCTGCTAAATCCTCTACAATAGGCAGGCGGGCTTGTGGTGCAGTGGTTAAGACGTAGGCGTAGATCATGGGTTCGAATCCGGCAAGTCTAGTTTTTTTAAAAATCCTCCAATTCCTACGAATGTTACAATATCGAGCTATCGCCAATTTTAGGGACTCCTTCTCATTGGTAAGGAAGAGGTACACAAAACCAACAGTCTCACTGCGCATATTGCGCCACAGCATACAGCATAAAAACAAAACTCCTCAAAATGAACTCCAAATATATTGCCAAGAATTTAGCTGGGGCCCATCTGTCTTCATTGAAATTAGCCATCATTCTGTTGCATTGTTGCATTATTCATGGAAAAGCTAGAAAGAAATTAAAATTAAAATTAACAAATAAGAATTATGGCAAGCATACACAATGACTCTCAAAAGTAAAGTTAGTTTTTTGTTGAATTGTTGGTTTTTAAATTAAACTGTCTAGGCCTCCAGGATCGAGCAACAACTTCAAAAACTCTAGGACTGTTGTTGAAGGATACTACTCAGATTTTGGTAGTATGCTAAAATAGATGGCATTTTGTATTCATGAAGTTTAGCAACTTGTAAAAAAATGTATAATAAACTATATGAAGTGAGTAGGCTACCTACATCCGTACTAACTAAATTATATTTCTACTGTACACAAGCCTACGTTGCCATCCAAAGAATACAGCACAACAGCCTTCACTGTTCTTGTCATTAAGCCTATACTCACAACAGTTATTTTATTAAACATCTATTAATATGGCAGAGATTTGAACATTTTATTTATTATAAAATACAAAAATAGCGCTTATAGTTGTATAGTAATTCCCACAGAACATAATATGGTAATTTCATAACAAACGTAAACACGGTGCACTTAAACATGAAATATTGTGTTCCAGACATAAAATCCATACGTACCGGTGGAACAACAATTTTAAGCCAGCTTTGGATGGATTATTGCAAAAAACTGCACAGCAATTAACCATATTGATCCCTTAAAATTTGAATATCAATATTATCAAGTCTCCTTGCACCATTCGATTGAAGAAAATCATACAATTGATAAAATGGCTCCGTTGTCCGTTCGGCTTCTGCAAAAGAAAATGGCTCCGCTCGGCAAAAGAAAATAGAAATCCAGTGGAAATAAATATCTATGTTTAGCTTACATATTACGAAACGTTTTAGGAAAGCAGTGAGCTTACCAGCGCCTATTGCGGAAGCGGCGAAATTCTGAACTAGATTTGCTAGGGGCAATGAAAAATAAGAATTCTGAAACAATTTAAAGTAATTTCAAAGTGTATAAAAAGAATGAAAACATTTAAAAATTATTATTTTCTTAGTATATTCAAATATTTATCATTTTATTATTTTTTTATATTATGATGTCTTTATTTTCCATGCGAAGGGTTGCCTAGCATTGCCCATAGCAAATTTGCTGGCTACCAGCGCAGTTTGTTCCTATGAGCTCTTGACTAAAGAATCTGCAATTTTGTCATTTTAATTGAAATTGTAAGTATTATTTTGTGTTCTTCGTTGAAATCTTTTCGCTATTATGTGACCTAGAATAAGGTTTATTATTTTTGAAAGCATACGTAGAGTATCAATGTGTTTACAGCCATAATCGAATAGAATTGACATTAGTTTACATCTGCATTTTGTGTGGGTCACTTACGAAAATCTTTAGAAGAAAAGTTTAAGCTACATTTTCAAGTAGTTTACACTTCATAATACACACTATTGACTGGTGACGCTACGCATTTTTGTATGATATAGCCCCTCGTGTAGGGTTCAGTGGCATCCTGCCGCAGTTCAATTTGCAGTGTTATGCCAATTTTTTGCATTTGTTTACCTTCAAATATCAATGTTTCTCAAAGCTATAAACGTTTCTTTAAATTAGTGCGTAGTGGGGGACTGGCATACCATCGTCTTTTGCAGAATATGTCTAGCAATAGTGTATTTGGAATCTTTAATTCTATACCTTGGACATAGACTAGCAGAGTTAGATATATACCATGTCATATTTCCTTGGGATAGTTTCGCCCATCCGTGGGAAATCATTGTCCGAAGTTAAAATTAAATTTTTACCTGGATGTCTATTTTTAATTACGGTATAGCTTTAGTAGAATCCTACCATGACAGAAGTCGTATTATTCACAAGAAAACGAAATGGAGAGCACACACCCCATCTCACTCTGATGAACCAGCTATTAGTCTTGAAAGACAGCGTCAAATACTTGGGCGTATACCTCGACAGTAAGCTCAACTTTGGGGTACACGTTAAGTCTGCAATTCAGCGAGCACAAGCAGCTTTCTGGACCCTGCGTGGTACGCTGCGTAAAACATGGGGTCTGAGGCCAAAGGTTGTGTTTTGGCTGTATATAACAATAATCCGACCTATTTTAAGTTTGGGTGTATTGTTTGGTGGAGGCGAGGGGAGATTCAACACGTGCAAGCATCATTAAACAGCCTACAAAGACTTATATGCCTAGCAATTACTGCTGGAATACGAACTACCCCAACTGTTGCGATGGAGGTTCTACTTAATCTTCCCCCTCTCCATCTTTACTTGGAGTGCCAGGCATTTCATGCTGGTGTGAGATTACGACAATTGGACACGGCGGGGCATAAAATAATCGCAGAAAAGTGGAGCCGGGCATGTCCGGAAGTTCTTATGCCTCAGGACAAAACCATGAAGGAATTGCTCTTTACTTCAGGTATACCAGCACCGGCCAACCACTACCTACCGTTGATGACATTACGTTTAATACAGACGGCTCGTTGATGAACGGATTGGCGGGTGGAAAGTGTAAAGGACTAAATGTGGCGAAGTCATATTCACTTGGTGGTTACTGTACCGTTTTTCAGGCAGAACTTTATGCCATATGCGAAGCCCTGGCAATCTGTAGTGAGAGAAAATTGCAGGGAGAAGACATAACTGTATGCAGCGATAGCCAAGCAGCTATACTCGCCATATTCCAACCCGAGACTAGATCTAAGCTAGTAATGGAGTGCAGAAGACGTTATGAAATCGTCATTAGTGAAAATGCTCTACGAATAATGTGGATTCCTGGGCATGAAGGCATCGCTGCGAACGAAGAGGCCCATGAGCTCGCCCGTGAAGGATCAACCAGAAGATCATGCACAGTTGAACCAGCCTTGGGCGTCTCAGGAGCCACAGTGAAGAGATCTATTAAAAACTATCTGCAACATAGATTCGAAAGCTTCTGGACGCAGGTGCCGAGGCAGACACACTCCAAAGACTATATTGCTAGACCCTCGGAACGCTCATCTAAAGTGCTACTTTCTATGAGTAGGTCTAGCATAAAAACAATAGTCACGCTTATAAGTAAGTAAGTAATGACAGTAAGTATGACAGGCCACGGACTGTTCCGAGAGCATCTATCTAAAATAGGAGTCCTGCAGCCATTGGAGAGCAGACTTTGTCGCCGTTGCAGCTTGGAGGAAGAAACAGCCACGCACATCCTTAAGCACTGCGCAGCTCTGTGTCACCTTTATATTAAATTCGGCCTATCCCACTACCGCGAGGTGGATGGGTTCGCAAAGGAAGCCCGTCTGATGGGACTTTTCTAAAACTTTTAATTAAGTGTTAAATGGTGCTCTATGGACTTTATGCGGTCTGCGGTCACCTATTTGTCGAAATAATAATAGTAGAATTATACGGACATTTGGAGACCAGTGACCCATATTGGTATTCCTTCCTGACAATAAAATGGGGAAAGCCGTTTCATGGACGTACGCAGCTTTTAAATTAATGACCATAGTGTCCTTTGCGCATGAGCCAGAGGGGTTGGAGGATATGAATAGGGGCCCGGGGATCTCCCCCGGATGAAAATGATTGAAAAATAGGGCTGAAATATTGGGGTTTTACGCATTTTCAGAGCAATAGGGTTTATATATTACAGGGAATTAATATAATTGTGAGCAAGGGGAGCCCGGGGGTTTGCTGATAAAAATAGGGCTGAAATAGTGGGGTTTTACGCATTTTAGAGGCGAAGAATATAACTGCCTTCCTAAGGGGGGGGGGGGGGCAATAACCTGCAGTGCCGGTCGCTGCTTCCGCCTCTGAATATAATTAATGAATTAGAATGATTTTTATCCGTTGATTGGTAGCAGACGTAATGAATTTGGTAGTTGTATACTTAAAATACAGTTTTACCTAGTGTAAAATCAGAACCTAATGTGGGGGGGGGGGCTATAGCCGTAGTTCCGCGCCTGTATTCAGTAGAATCTGAACAATATATTTTCCTGTTAATCAAACCACAAAGGAAAATAACAGGTCCTCCCTCTTTTTCTCCACAGAAATAGGTTGTGCCGGTCCGAAACCTGTGCAAATTATGTCTGTTCTAGTTTCTTCTAGCAAGGAATTCCAAAGCCTGTGGGTGTTGGCTGTGAAGGAAGGGTTATAGTAATTAGTTTGTGGTAATCAAACAAGTATTTTTTTTTATTAAAAAAAAAAAAGATAAATCGCATACAGACAATTTAATGAATGTATCCGATTGACCTTTTCAGTAAGGAAGACTCGGCACGCATTGTTGCATGGTGATAGCTATCCATAATATGTATATGCATAGATCAATTATGACGCGTGGTTTTAGCATCTAGGGACGCGCGTGCCAATTTAGGATCTCAGGATCTGCTTGGGCTTATTAGAATCTGTTAATTATTTGTTAATCTTGAAATTAGCAATGCATCAAACTGAAGCATTTAATGTATGTTGCAACTTCTCATAAGTCGTATGTATTGGCCATTTTTATAATACAGTGGTATTCTCGGTGTCGTTATAGACAAAGTAACTCTATTACGTTAAACAAAAACACAGAAATATGTATATATATAAACTCAACTGTTGTGGTCAAAAAATAGCTGTCTTTTTTAAATATAATAATAATATTGACTTTTTGTTCTATTACTAAGCCAACCTAGTGCAGTTAGGGCTATATAGCCCTCTCTTACACTCAACTAGGAAGGCCCGGTACCGCCTGCTTTACATGCCTTCCGAAGCATGGCCTGAAAATTCAGTAATTGTGGGACTCGAACCAACAACCTATCGAGTGAAAGTTAGAGTCTGTACCACTACTCTACATGTCCTGAACGAGAATGTGTATGTGTTCATCCCTAACTGTAGTATATAATTAAGTTCTTGAGTTAAGCTACCAAATTCCTCCTCAGCGACTCAGCGTAATCCAAAATTAGCAGTATCTTGGTCTGTATCATTAAATAATCAAACTCACCTTGGCCTCGTAGCAGTGCAAGCAATGGTCCCCCCTTTTCCCTCCTCCTATACCACCTGCTTTATTACCTTCTTTCCCCCCTCCCCCTTTTTATATTCCATATACGATAATTTAAGTTATATATTACTATGTATACGGTTATGAAGTTATGGTTAACATGAAAAAAGACTTTATAGTCTTATTGTTCGCAAATTTGTATTGCAATAAAGTCGTTATTCATTCACTCTTGCATCTTACTTGATTCTTAGCTTTTACATTGCTTGGATGATATTCTTTATTTGAACCTCCCATGTCATATTTTGGTCGAATATCTTTATCCCCTTCTTTGGCCGCCCCCTTTTATTGGTTCCTTCCACTCTACCCTCGTGTACCAGATTTTCTTGTCGTAACAAATGCCCTACCCATTTTGCTCTTCTACTTTTTATACATTATACATTGTATATTATGCATCAATATTGAAGAAGAGAGACAGCTGCTCCATACTTTAGAGGTTTTTTTAAAGGGGCTTTTTATGGACCAAGGCCTACTAATAGTGGCCCATAGGTCCCTTGTCCAATGCCAATGACCCCATGGATTTCGGACATTTGTATTGTTTCCGTATGAATTTTTGGAAATTGGAAAACTGGTCAACCTACACCGACCTCCAGCGATAATGGACAAGCTGAGGCAAGCTTGCCATTAATGCAATGAAACAGGCGAATGCATGACTTAACCATGTACAGATTCGAGTCATACCCCATATTATCTTGTCTATAAATAAAAATCTGTGTACAATGATTAGTAGAGTGGCGTAGAACCTCGAATACAAAATAGAATTATGTCATTGAAGTTCGTTAACAAGGACTAGTTAAGCGTAGAAGTTACGTGCCGGCCATTTAACTTCTGTCTACTCGGCTTAATTGATTTCTACATAAATTGACCACTCTGCAGGCATTATGGGTCAGCATATATGCAGTATAGTGGTATTACTCGACTCTCCCGGGAGGTTGTTGGTTCGAGTCCCACACTTGCTTTCTTTTGCTTTCATACTATTCATACGTAGCGTAAGGAAAGCTTTGTGATGGCCGAAATTTTCGATTTCGAGATTTCAGTGGATTTTTACGATTGAGTTCCCAGGAGCACATAAAAATGGTGTGTACGAAATGGCGAAATGGCTGTCGATTTCTGGTTAAGCTAATCTATAGATTTTGATGAAATTAGGCATATAAGTTCAAAAAAACCTTGTCTCAGGATATCTCTTTTTATTTTTATTTTGGGCTAACTATTTTATTTGGGGGGGGGGGTGGTTTACCCTACAAAACAAACAAAAAACGTCTAAAAAATGTTTCCTAAAAAACGGCTCCAACGATTTTAGCTCGTGTAAACAAAACACAATAGGTTGCTTTCCCGTTATAGTTAGGTTTTGAAAAAAAAAGACTGAATTTTCTACGGAACCTTCCTGTCGATGCTTTCTAACTTTTGGTATGTATTAGGTGTTAACTTGAGGGGCAAAACTGAACAGGTTGCTTTCAAATGTAAAGTTTTGGTATTTAATAAAAAAATATATTTGTTGAATTAGAATTAGAAGAATGTTGAATTAGGGGAAATGCATGCCCACATAGCATATCGTGCCCTTATTGTGCTGTGTTGTAATACATCGGTCTGCTCATTCAAAGCCATGCATTCGTCCCATTGATCCATTGGTTGCTTGGTGATAGGGAAAGTCGAGGCAACCGAAATTTAACCCCAGGAAAAAATTTCCAAATACTCATATTATCTATTACGGTACTTGTACTAATTGATAGATAGGAAACTGGTTCTCTCGTTCCGGTTTTTATATATGTTTCGTAGGGAATGAGCTTTTAAAGCACGCTTGGCAGTCCGTGACCTTCCTAATTGAGTGTAATAGCGTTATTACTCATAACTCCGCCTCCGTTATGTTTGGTCAGTAACTCAGTAATAGATCAAAATCCATCGTACTAGTTGCATTGGACCCGAGGATTTTTATCGTATTATTCACGTAGGAACGAGGGTGTGATCTCGTGTTCCTGTATTTTATTTGGTCCCGTCTCGACCTGCAAGCTATATATCCGTTTTTTAGGTAAGACCAGGGTGCTCGTGATATCATTGATCGTGACTTCTGTTGTTTTGCTGAACCCTTTATAACCCACTTGGTGCCAGCTTGTCTTTTCCTGCTGTAACCGTACCATTGGTCATGGCTTTATGGACACGGCAAAATAAAACCACATGAAAATTTTTCTCTGAATTATCCAAATTATGTCTAAATTCTAAAGCCCGTATTCTCTAACATGATGCTTTACAGGGGCTATGAAATCCTGTCCCACTGCAGTAATGGTGATAATACTGGACCTCCCACCCCTCCATGTTGCAGTGGAAACTTCAGCCGAAATGGCATTATTAGGAGCGGGGTAAGAAGGAGTGGAAGGGCAACTAAGAGAGATTCAGCCTCTCTCACTACGTCTGACCACTGCCTGGATATGCCAAGCGATAGAATCCATCCAAAATACTGTTTTAGGAGGCAATTCGAAACTATATTAGGGACAAAGAAAGAATACTGCGAATCAGCAGGAATTCTCAATAGTCACACAATCCAGTGGTTTACTGATGGCTCTAGGCTGGGACGTGCCAAACCAAGAACAGGCCTTGGCGTCTTTGGTCCTGGGGTTAAATATCTGGAGTCTCTTGGGGAGACAACTACAGTCTTGCAGATTCTGCAATGAAGGAGCGGAGGACCGGAGCACATCCTCCTTCGCTGCGATGCAATCGCACGATGAAGAAGAACATGCTCGGGAACCTTACAGTTACATGTAAAAGACCTACCACTTCTAAATCCCCTCAAGATCCTGGCTCTCCTGAGGGAGACAGGCCTCTAGGAAGTGATGTAGAAGTGATGTAGATACTTTGTTGTAGGGGGCACAATAGGCCCAATAGGCTATAAGTGCACACAGGTAACACCTGTATCCCATTTAAAAAATAAAAATAACAAATTGTGGTGGGGAATGGCTAAAAGATGATCAGTTCTGGTGTTGTAGGTACGGTACTTTCTCGAAATAGATGTCTGTTTTTAGGCTATATTCATTTTATGACGGTTCGTATACACAGGGACTCTTTATTCGCACAATGCTTTCGTTCTTGTGGAATTCCAGCGCCAGTCTCTAAGTGCCGCACCCAATGATATCTGTCTCCTGTCTCCTCTTTTCTGTAGATGCGTTATCGTTCTAATTCAACAAGCTCATTGGTTCGAGTCCTATGCATGCTATACGTTTGCTAGTGCTGCGGAGGGGATGTAGCCTATACCAGACGGTTGTGTGGGGTTCAATATAGATTCAGTAATTGTGAAAAAAGGCCCTATTTAGTAATATAAATATCATCAGAATTTCTAAAATAGTGTCAATGTCTGCCCAGTGCTTTATCTACGGGATTGGCCTGTCTGATTGTGTGTATGGGGCTTATCTACGGTACTAGATAATAAATACCAACAGAGAGCGCTGTATTTCGTACTAGTATTACTAGTTGAAAAGTAGCTTTCTTTTCTTCCTCTCTGGAAACTCTTATTTCATGAGTAGCAGTGCTTTTGCAGAACCAAGACTTTTGTTGTTGCTGTTTGCGGAGGTTCGAGACTGTAAATTGATGCCTAAGTCCTGTGGGTACGTTGCCTTCTTCACCAGTAGGAGGAAAATTACTGCAGAACCAGTAGAATCCGGGCTGATGGGCCGTGGTAGAATTGAAAGTGAACTTCCAAACGTTTCGTCAACATCTGCGGTCGACATCTTCAGTGGCGCTGCGTAGACTTCGAAGGTTGTACCTCGGTGGCTCCGTAGCGAGTGACTGGGTAGGGGGCTGCGGACTGACCTTTATACCTGGACGTTGTTGTTGTGATGGAAAGATGTCGACCGCAGATGTTGACGAAACGTTTGGAAGTTCACTTTCAATTCGACCACGGCCCATCAGCCCGGATTCTACTGGTTCTGCATTTGACTCCGGCCGTGAAAGCCTTTGCAGTTACAGGAAAATTACTGTTCGCCGAGTCTTGGTCTCGAATCAAGACTCTTTTCGAGGCCGAAACCACAAAATTACCAGCAAGAATAAGGAGTCTCAGTCAGTCTCGAATTATTTGGGTGGATTCTTATTAAAAAAAAACAACTACCAATTAAGAGGAGTTAGATTTTTGCATATTTTTTCAATTCAAAATGACCTCGACGGATATACAGTAGGTATATGCTGTATAACACAGTGGTTCTCAACCTTTTCTACCCCCCGACCCATTTTCGGGGAGATGGGATGACTCGCGACCCCTCGGCCCTTCCTACTGCTATGGGTAAATAAAAATAATAGCTAGGCCTTGTACTGAAAAATTTTTCTTTCACATTTATTACAATATACACAATGGTTTTTTGGAACTGATGTGCCGAAACTAAATCGCAGATTCTGGGTTTACCGCTTTTCAGTGCGAGGCGCATATCGTCCTCAACTTTGAGCCTGTTCCTGTCCTTCATCTTTCTGTGTAGCAGGGTGGAGAAGCCTGCCTCGCATAGCCCCTCATTTAAAAATATTGAAATACTACGCCTACTATCAATTTGTAAATAATAATCAGAACCCTTTGGAACCGAGACTTTCCAGACCGAGACCGAAACCGCCCGGTCTACGGCGAACACTGCAAAAGACGACTGCCGTAAATGTTGCTGACCTTAACATTGCAATTTGAGTAGTGATAAAAAGAGTAAGTGGAATCCTCTACTAATCCTCAGGTCTGGCTCAAGAAGAGTTGTCGTTTTCTTGCCTTTTTGCTTTCCTATTAATACGTTAGTATAAGTATAACTTTGTGATGGTTGAATCTGCGATTTCAATGGATTTAGATATTTTAATGTCCCAGGAAGTAGGAACCAAAACAATTCGTATTATATTGGTCTACCCGTTATACCTATAGACTACGTAATCGTCCCGTTGATCAACTTAGTGCTTTGGGATAGGGAAAGTCGAGAAAATGTAACCTTAGGACAATTATTTACCATGGAAATACTCATATTATCAAGACATGTTGCGTTTTGGTGCGGACTCAGACTTCACCCGAAAGGTTGTTGGTGAGTCCCACACCAACTACATTTTCTGGCCATGCTTAGGAGGGCATGTAAAGCAGGTGATCCCGGGTTTTCCTAGTTGAGTGTAAGCCCTAACTCCGCTAGGTTGGCTTAGTAATAGAAACAACAAAAAGTCCTTATTTATTTATATTTATTTATTATCTGTCTCGGTACCTATACGAATTGATAAAAAGGAAATCATGTACGGGTTCACTCGCACCGGTTCTTTTATTGTAATAGACGGTGCCAGCGTCTCAGTCTCCTCAGAATCACAGCACAATACGCTGTAACTGGTCTTATCGGTGTATATATAACTATTGATTAAAAATTGGAAACCGATTCTGAAAACACTTGCTCCAGCAGAACTAATGATTCCAGCTGTGGTCCAAAAATATAGTTCCCTTAGTCCATAGCCAATTTGGCAGACTCATGGAAGTTCTCAAGACTTGAAAGCCTCTTTTATTGTGCAGTTCCTATGGCATGTTCATTGACGTGGCATTGGCAATAATTATAATCAGCGAAGGTCATTGCGTTCTGTTTTATGTGAGCAAGGCAAAAATGTGTTTCATCGGCAATTATTTCAATTTTGTTATGTATGCATAATACATACCGCGTTATTCGTTTTCGTAATGCTTGCGTAATTCCGTTTGACGTGCTACTGAGAACGAAAAAAGGCTGCTGGGAAGTGACAACCCATCAAGAGTTTAGGCGTGAACACTGATATCTTGACCGCCGCTCTATTTATTTTTTACTGTGCAAATCATAACGGACAGTCGCATTTTTTTCATTGCGGTAAATGCGCGAACAGAAGATTTCTTGTCGATTTCAGAAGCTGGCGTGAAGCAGACCGCGCGAAAGTGCACGGTTTTCCTCTAGACACGCCAGCTCATTGACATCTTCTGAAGTAGACCCTGTGGGTTTGCACCAACCATTCTAGACTCACTAAGCCCTATTCCTTCGATGGAAAAAACGTCGGCAACTTGCGCGTGTCGAATCTTTCGTCTATACCAGGCCTAAGCTTGACTAAATTTTTAATTGGTTCAGTAGGTGGCGTATGCGAGTATGTATTGTTTTGGTGTATGTACGTATATAAACAGAACTAGAGACCAAACTACTTGACCATCGCGTTCAAATATGGAAGAAAAGAAGTTAAAATTCTCCGACCCCGAAAGTAAAAAGGCTTAGCTTGTTCGTCGCCATGACCAAAAATGTCTTTAAAAAAAGTAGATGGACTCTTGAAATAGGTTAGGTTGGCATTTTTGGTCACTACAAGGTGCCGTTGCCCGTTAAGCTCTCTTCCAATGATTATCGAGCTGGGATGAACCTAAAATAACCGAGCCATGCTGACACATCTTTGTGAAATAAATATCCGATATCCTAGCTCACAAGTTGGTTCAGGATGGGGATGTACGATATATGTTTGTTACATGTGATATGTGTTATTTATTTAAAAATTACATATTCTGTTTCCAGATGTAATCGATATTCTTAGAACATAGCAAGGACATGGATTCGGAGCGACAAATGACTGATCAAGAGATTGCTGGCAAGGTAGTGGTCGGCATTCCTAGAGCACTACTCACGTGCCGTCAGAACTCTCATCCTTTCCAGGTTAGTTCGTTCCTCAAATGTATGAAGTCTCACTAAGTAAAGAGAGTTTATGTATTCTACCTGGGCTGTAGTATCACTATGAAGCATTAGGCATTCGCCAAACGGAAACGTTCGGTAATAATGCTTTTGACCGACCATTAGCTAGGACTCTCCTGTTCCATCATTTGGCTCAGGCAGTGAAAGCCTTTGCAATTGTATTGTATTAGGCTCTCACGGATAAAAATGACAGGAAATAAATATTAGGACAAGTTAATGAACTCCTTCTTATCACTCAGTTAGGTCTCTCCTCCCAAAGCAAACCGTACTTAGCACATATCGTTCTTACTACCAGTTACGACACACACTTTTGGGACAGATTCTTACCCGAACTTGGTTAAGTCATGCTCACGCCTGTCAAGTCGTGTCTATGGTAAGCATGGCTCAGCTTGTCCATTGTCTCTTGTAGCCTGTATAAGTTTATATCTAAGACGCTTTCTAGTTTGCTAGCTGCCAAAAGTCATATGGAAAATAATACCAACAATGTCCGAAGAATGGCCCCTAAATTTGGGTTAAGCACATGAAACTCCTTCAAATACTACTACGACAGTTCTTTCCAACTACAGTCAGGGGAGTAAATTACGTGCAGCATAAATAAAATTTATGCGAACAGATGCCTTTATTGCCCTTAGTGGGCAAGATGGTAATTCTAATTATTCTGGTGCATCTGAAGATATAGAAGAACCTAATCGTTAATGATGCTGTGCAATTTATTGACTTGTGTGTCGGGCAGTGGCTTAAACGTGCATTTTATGTCTCTTTCAGGAAAGAGTGTTAAATTTGGACCAACCCGTCAAAATCGGTCGATCCGTTGCACGCACACGGTCTACTGCAAGTAATGGCATTTTCGACTGTAAAGTCCTTTCTCGTAATCATGCAGTCATGTGGTACGAGAATGAAAGGGTAAGCTTTTTCACATTTGCTGTCTTCATTGCTGCTTATTAGCTTCGGGACAGTCCAGCTGTTAGGGACTGGACTATGATCGGAGAAGAACCTCTACTCTCGGTCACTGACGTCTTTAGCCCGCCTTGGTACTTCCAGGCTGGCAATTCTCCCGCAGCTGGTCCACTCACCTTTTTCTAGGTCGGCCTGGTGGTTGCCTTGGTATTAGCCATGATGAAGTGGCTGGAAACATTGCGCTGGATAAACAGTCCTATTTGTAATATTAGTTTATATACGGATATATTTTTTTTTTAGTTTTATATCCAAGACACGAAAAGCTCCAATGGAACATTTGTTAACAGTCAACGTCTCAGCCGAGGAGCAGAAGACAGCCCGCCCCGCGAGTTATGGAGTGATGACATTCTTCAGTTTGGCGTAGACGTTCTTGAGAACCAGCGGAAGGGTAATGAAGACTCAGACAGTTGTGATGACAGTGTTCACATAGGTATTCAGCACGGCTACGTGACACTTGATATCCTTGTCTAATACTCAATTCTAGTCTGACTTTTCTCTTTTCTTCAGATTGATTTTGCTCTGTCGTTTTTTTATTATTAATACTAGCTATTATTTATTAGAATTCAGTGTTCTTGGATTCAGTTAAATGGTATAAGTATTCTGGCTACTTCTGGATCACCCCAAAATCCGTCATTCTTGGGTTTTCTTAATTAAGATAAAGGAGCTGACAGTAGAAATTTTCCCAACCCAGGAAAAAATTACACCACCAAAAAATAAAAATAAAAAATAATTGTATTATGATGCATTAAATAGTCTTTTATGACTTAGAGTACTTAGACATACTAAATCTGTGGTGACTTCCGCACTCAATTAAATAAAAAATAAAAACTGACCGATTTAGGTGTGATCCTGGGTTGGAAAAAGACTACAACCTGCGTCCAAAAAGCATTAAAACATTATTTTTCCTCTTACGCTTCACTGTTGTGTAACAATGTTAGTTTTTACCACCCTTGCTATCATTTCCATCTTCTTTGAATTTCTAAAAGTTGCATTAAATTTAGCAATCGGTCAATAGGCATGACGCTTTTTATGCCCGTATGCCTACTTTTATTGTGAATCGAAAATGAAGTATAAAAGTTATTTTTTATTCTCAATGAGTGACAGTACGTTTGACGCAGCTAATAAGGAGACTACTGTGGGTATTGGCCCATTAAACCTTGCGCTGCCATCGACCCCCATAAATTTATTGGTATTGTTTCCGCAAAAATATTTGGCCGCTGGCAAACTGGCTGCAAGTAACAGTGGAGATGCTGAACCAATTTTACCATTGCCATTTTTTGAAGGCGTGAATCAATCTATGTCTTGGCGCTTAAACCAAAAACGTTGGCTGTATTGGCACAATACAACAGGCGTAAGCGTGACTTGGCCAGGTTCGATTCATATACCCTGTTAATCCCGGGCATTTAATCACTTTTAGATGAATTTTTATTTGAACCTTTTACTTACCCTACAAGGGCTTCTAGTAGACTTCAATAAAATATTATTATGTTTATGTCGACCGACGCATGAATAACCAACAAGATATGTTGGTGAACGAAGAAAAGGTGACTAATTGAGTACTTGGAACATGTGATGCTATGAAATTAATGCATTTTAACTTTTTTCTCTTCTACTCTGATATTGGCTTAGTTTAGCTAGAGGCATGTTGTGCTTATATTTGATTATCGCAATTTTAATCTTGTAGCACCTTCAATCGGAATCAGAGTTCTTTTAGCCTATGTATTCTAGATTTTGGTGAGCTGTATTTGAGTACCTTTCGATACTTCTCTCGTGGTGCGTCCTTTGCCTTCACTTCCACTAGTATTAATTCAGTACATATATTTATAAAAGATGAAAGGAGGTAGATCCCTAGTATAAATATCACGCATTTGAACAGTATTTTGTTATTTTATGCAATTCAAACACAGGGGAATCAACATTCAGCTATATTGGTTCAAATGATATTTCAGGTATGTTTCGACAAATTTTGTGATTGTATATTCGGTGACAGGTGTACTTTCCACTGAAGATGAATAATAACAAGACCACGTCTCGGATAACTGATAAGTTGTACAGCAACCCCAACATACGGCCCTAGAATATCCCACGCTCGGTCCGTACATTGAATTTGCTGTAGTGCTTAGAGGTTGCGCATGACATGGCCATCTTATAAAGTGATTTTCAGCGTAAAGTAAGATTGTCTGGCCCTGAGTGTAGTTGATGCGCTTTTTACAATATCGATGTGTGTCGCTATGTTAATTCTACTCTATATATTATGTATCCTTATGCTTCAGGTATTCTTACTGGTATATGGGATATTAGGGGCTAATTCCAATTGTATATGTTACAAAAAATAACTTCGATTCTCATCAGTATCGCATTCATCCGCCAGAAAACTAAATTGGCGTAAAGGTGCTTTAATGAAGACATTGCAATGAGCCCACTTGGGTTCACCTTGCCACGCTAATGTGAATCTAGTTGCAAATTTAGGCGATTAGTAAATAAAATCTATAATTTCCCTATACGAAGTAATTGAATTATTATTATGATGTATTTGTTTTAGTTACCCATGGATGTATAGTAGCTACAGTCAAGCTTATATACCCAAATGGAAAGGAAGCAAAATCTAGGTATGACTGTTTTAATTGCATTAGATTAAGTAGTGTACTTGGAGAGTCGTTCACGAATTTTGTTAAATCGGGCCTATTCCTTTGTGTAAATAGTGTAAGCATGTTTTAGCTTGCCCATTTGTCGCTTGCAGTCTGTGAAGGTTGACATCAAGAACATGTAGCAGTAGACAGCCCGGGGTGAGCTTTGACCGCTTGCACCACCTCTCTGCATGTAATCCAATCTTTGGTCCTCCTGTGACGAGCCACCCCTGACATCATTCCCATGTCCCCCTCGTTTCTCCATCAGTTCCGTGGCCCTCCTTCAGCCCTCCATTTTCGCCCTGCATACGGAGTTTGTATGCTACTACATGCAGGCTTGCGTCCATAAAAGGTCCCTCAATTTTTTTTTTTTTTTTTGTTATATTGTGGTTTCTTAGCCCAATTTGTCTGCACTCACGAAAAATAGATACTCTATTTGAATTGACTGCATAGTACTTTTTCTTTCATGTTACCATGACATAGTACCAGTGCGCATAGGTCTACTAAAACTTTAATTTTATATTCCATGCTATTTATAAGTACCGTCATTCTCTTGTTTCAGCTCAACGAATACTGCTCAAAGCGCCGTCCCCCAAGAAGATTTTTACCAACTACAAATGTTACTCTTTGTAAGTTACGTTTCTTGTAGTAGACATTTCAAGCTGGCAATTTCCGAAATATCAGTAACGTTAAACGCTTAATAATAATAATAATAAAGTCTTTATTTAAAAAAAATTATGTCGATACAGCGAGATTAGGCCCATGGCCCTCTCTTACACCTAACTGTACATACCTATTGATTGTAGGAATAATTTTGCTACTCTACGAGCTTAATGATACAATTGGACAAATCAAGTTCCATACCTTTGGCCAATCTGTGTTAGTGACGGCCACTTCAAAATGCACTTCTTTCTACTATTTTCTCAGCGATTGTGCTGTGATTTCCCGTGAAATTTGATTCTTTACACCTATAACGTTTGTCCTTCCAGTTGTCCTTTAACATTGTTTTTATATTTTTTCATTCTTGAAGTATGCATTATTTTAATGGATTCTCATTCTTGTGCAAACGCGATTAGGTTCAAGGAAACGTTGTCGCACATATGTGCAGTATCTTTAATGTAGTGTGTTGAAGACATTTTTGATATATTATGTAACCTACTCTTACTTATTATTTATTTTTTACTTTTACTTAATTGGTTGTTATAATGAGTTTTGTACAAATAAATTGATGTATAATATATTGGACAATTGAAGAAATAAATAAATCGTTGAGATAAATATAATGTTAAAAACGCCTGATTGCATTGTTAAAGTTACGGAGTATAGTTTATTAATTCGAATGTTTTAAAATGCAACAAAAATGTTTCTTCTTTCAGGAGATGCAACAAAAAGAAGACCAACTGACTAGAAAATTAGAAGAGATGGAAGTAGCAACAAAAGCTATGCAGGAAGCAAGTCGCGTTGCTCTCCATCAACGATTTGAAGAGTCCAGACTTCTATCAAAAATTGAAACCCTCGAAAAACGTATCAAAGTAATGAACAAATTGAAAACTGGAGAAACTACTGAATCTGATATGGTTTCTCAGCTGTTAAATGACATTGAAAAAGTCCAAAAAGCATCGCGAGAAATACAAGAAACCCTTCGTGAACAACTGCTTACTGCAGAATACTCATTGACTGTTGCAGTTCGAGAAGCTAATAACTTCCAGCTTGAGGTTCAGGCACTCAAAGATTCTTGTAAATTGAACGAAGCAAAAGTTCAAGAGTTTGCTACCATATGTAGTGGTTATTTGTCAACAATCGAAAATTTAGAGTCGACACTTAAGGCTCAAAAGAAACAAAATATGGATCTAGAGATGAAAGTGGAAGGTTTTCAGTTACGAGAGGAGATACTTCAAAAATTACTAGCAAATCCCATAGGAAAAGCTCTTTATGAGCACCTATTTGCCTCTGATGAATACGATGATCTCCGACCTCCGAGGCCTAATGATGATAAAATGCAAAAAGATGATGATAAGACAGATGTTAACGTATGGTACGACAAATTTTTGCCGGCTTTAAAAGATCGTGTCAATGAGGAGGACACTTGGATGCTGATAAAAAGTGAGCAGATTGTAAATAATAATAATTAAAAAAAGGACAACTCCTTCAGGCTTTAGGGCTGAGAATTGGTAGATGATCCTCTTACAGTTATCACTGCTCCATTTGGGATTTTGAGCTCAGCAACATGACAGACCGGCGCGTTCCCCCTACCAATTACAGTTTTATACTGATTCTCAAACCTCCTCCTTCCGGTTCATGCGTCTTTTTATGTACACAGACCTACATTAGGAGCCCATTGCACCATGTCTTGCCAACGACCTCATCGATTGTCTTAGCATTTTTTATTTTGTTTTCCCTATGCACTTTGGCTGCTGGCAAACTTGTACACGTCCTCGATGTCAGCCCACATCGGCTTCAAGTGACAATATATAATCTGAGACATGCTTCTTATTGGCACAACGTAAGAGGCCAAGTTCGGGGTTGAGTCTACGTTGTCTTCTACAAAGAAGAATTTCGAGACACGCTTCGTGCATAATTAGATTTCTTGCTCGAGATTTTTAAGCGACGGCTTTCGTGCAGAAATATGCGAATTTACCCGTGATGTGTCAGACAAATTCGTGAAGACGCATTATCAACAAGCTATAGTGCTTCTATTAATTATTTTATTAATCACTGAAGTAGTAATATTTACTAAAAAATGTACTGTTGTTATAGGGCTACTTGAAAATATCTTCGTTGCCATGGATCACTCAAGGAAAGAATACGATGGTTTAGCCTTAAAGAAACAAGCTTTAATTTCAAAATTAGATGCTGCTAGGTTACTGCATCATCCAAATGTTAAGGTACGTTTCGTATTATACGAGTTTCAACTTCACCTCTAGGGTGAGACGCAGAATGTGGTGGTTGCAGAATTGCAAAGTGAGTGGGTTGTCTCCGCCAATGATGGTACGATCAGGAGTTGGCCTGTTACTTGAAAGATTCCTAGAGGATGCAATCCTAAAAATATGATCGGCCGATATCATAAACGTACACTTTACCATTATCTTAATAAATGTACTCTATGTACTCTGTTTACATGTATGTTACAACTGTCTTTCTTTTATATCATAGACTGAAAATTACTCTGACGATGAAAATGGAGGTGGAGATAAGGCAAATCAGGGAGTTACCAAGAACAATGAGTCAGTGACTGTACTCGAAAAAGAACTGAAAGAGACAGAAGGTTTGTTGTTTTACTCAATAACTTTCGTATACATGGCGCAAATCTCTAAAAAAATATACATGAGATGGTGAAGAATTAAGCAAGTACGTAGGTATTAATGTATTTGGACTGTGTAAGTGTTCGGCGTGGCACCTACACGTTTTTGCCAATTCGCCTTAGACCAGCAAATTTTTGTGTGCTTAGTCATGTTATTGTTTATCTCAGTCCAGAAGTACACGGTTAATGAGATGGAGGCCACTGATCATGGTAAGATCGGTTCCGATTGATCTCTTAACATTTAACATGAAGCGATATGTTTCTTCAAGCTACGAGGCCAATGTATGGCCAATGGCATAGTTTGAAAATGCTCCGCGGCTCTAACCTGCACTCAATTCTTATTATCTTAACATTGACTTTTAGTTAGTTTTAAGTAGATCTACGTGCGTGCTCGTAGTTGTAATGTAAACATGCGCCGACTTTTTAATTTTGCCTAATACCTCATTCTACTGATTTAAGAATTTTCCAGCATTTTCTTTTAAGTACCTGTATGTTATTTGCAATGGTATATTTCTCATACTAGAATTTTCGGGATTTTCTCATTCAAGCATACTTTAAATCTCTCTCCTAAGGGCTGCTAAACTTGTCAGAACTTGTAGGATCTGTCATTTTTACTTCCCTATACCACTCAAACTCAAACTTTGGCCAACATAAACATTAACAAAACCCTTGCCAAACCTCGAACAACTAAAAGATGATAGCAAAAATATGTTCTGTATCCCTATTAATGTTTTAATATTTTTTTTTAAACGAATATGTATTAAGAGTTTTTCGAATCTTACTTTCGGCATGGTGATGACCGATTAATGTGCTTATATATTATACTTTCAGATCACTTGTGGGAAGCGCTACGGCGAAGGAAAAGATTCGAAGCAAGATGTAGGAATATGAAGTTAGATTTAGACACCGCTGCTGTTCCACATTCAGATAAATGCGAAATTATGGAGGAAAAAACAGATTCTGATCATCAGGAAGCATTTACTGTTGACCATCTCAGACAAATTGTTGAAAATTTTAGCTCTGAAACTGAAAAATCGGACAGCAATTACGAAAAGTTTATTCTGCCAAAAGTAAGCTTCTGTTTTGATTGTGGTATACGACTTACTATGTCATATTTATCTAACTAGGAATGTCAATTAAGGTGCGATCCCCTTTTATAATATTTCTATGAAACGGACTTGGATATAAAGGAAAAATGTTTGGCCTGGCCTAGGGTCCGAAGGATGTCGCGATCGCTGTATACCCGGCACCTCCAATATTTCCATACCGGTGAATGTAGTTACCCACTAGGAGCGTCAGTTTTACTTCCTTTTATATCGAGTCTTGAGCTTCAACCTTCCGTTCCGTACTCAGGTTCTCTTATAACAGGCCCATGTATATTACATTTGTGTTTCGAATGATACTGCCCTGTAATTGTGTATAATTATTACTCAAGTTCGTAGTTCTCGCATTTCAGTCTTCTTTGTTTCTTTTCCTCTCACTGCATATTCCTTTACATTGTTTGCATGGTCCGTGTAGTTCTGCACCCGACTTAAAATGAATCCTTTCGCCGCTCCCGGGCCTGCCCACCTTAATAGTTACCTTAAGTTGGCTGGTTGGAAAAATGCAGCGGCTAGACATCCAGCTCGTATCGTACTTACCTCCGGGCTGCGACCTTATCCAGTTGATTGTAAGATAAGACCTAATGGTCCTTACTCCGCGAGGGGTGGGTGTGTAATTAAAGGCATTATTTATTCATCCATTTATTCAGCCTGCCATTTGAATATACACAACGACATGTTGTATTCGTTTTCATTGCTAACTGGAGCAGTATCCAACACACTTGGCTCTGGGAGTCTCGTCTCTCTATTCTGCATTTTTTTTCTATATTTAGGAAGCATTTGAAAGCTACTCCACGAATCCCCCCGTAGTTGTTGGAGTGCAAAAGCAAGACGAGGGGACCCAAACAGATAAAGCACTCACCGCGAGCAAAGAAACCTCGATGGACATGTTGACTGATCCACATGATAGACCACCCGAAGTAACAAGTGATGCCACTGTTCGTTCATCGATCACTGTTACAAGACATCCAGCAATCTATTATAAAATGGAAGGTAATGTAATGATATGTTTTTGAAAATGTATCCGATAAAAAGAGCCATGGTCACCAGAACCAGGCTACGGCCTTCTTCCAATTGAAAGACAGGTCTCTTGTTAAGAGGATATAATACGTAGGAAAAATTTCGGACGGACCACAGATGAAAATATGAAGAAAAAAAAACGAAATATTTTTTTTCACTATTCAAGTTTCTAGTTTAAATTAAATGTATATTATTTAAAAATAATAGAGGCAATATAAAAATATTTAACAAAAACATTAATAATGTTCTGCTAATAAATAGTTTAAAAAGTGTAAACTGTAAAGGTAGGGGAGCATCACCCCCTGCTGTTTCGCTGAATGGTCTTTATACCTGCGACCCGCAGGCTGCTAGACCCAGCCCAAGGAAGTAGGAACTCGGAAGATTTTATTCGAATCTCAGGATTGATTTTTGCTCCAGCAGTGGCGGGTGCACTGTTTCATACTACCAGTGGCGACTAAGTCATAATAACCAACTTTCTAAAATTTGTTGTTGCCTATTTTCGATAGACGTACTCAGCTAGATTGCTATACATTGGCGTAGTTAGGGGGGCATAGCGACTCCCAGATACATGTCAAGCCCCCCCCCCCCCAGGATGTTTGAGTAAATATAACAATTTAAAAACTTAATAAATAAATAAACTAAATAAACGAATAATTGAAAATCCGAAAAAAAATTATCAGAGCAATAATGTTTAAAAAATCACTGTAGCGCAAATATTCGACCATTTTAATGCATTATGTTGGCTATTTTCCATTCGAAAACGAAGTCAAGTATGTAGAGTATCGAGTGTACTTTGACATGCCTTCTAACAGTGGTTTTTCGTTGCCTTCTGCATTTTTATGCCGTTGACTCTTCATTGAGTTCATTCACCTTCGGGGCCAACCCCATGACAAATGAGTACCTTAGTAGTGGTTGCTTATTTAGTGGTGGCAACTATTCGCCCCGTCACAAAGTCTACGTCTGGTTCTAGTGGCTTTCCCTAAACAAGCCTGCACCACCAGACTTGTTACCACACCCTCTGATTATGCCGCTGCTTGGTCGGGGACTGCTTATGCGTTATATTCGATATCTGCCACCTGTGACCCCACTAGTAGCCTGCAGCTCAGCCCTAGCACTAATGGACCATACACAAATGAACTAAATGGAATAAATACAATTTACGAGGCAGTACGATAGGTTACAGAGAAATTAATTCAAAACAACATGACAGTAGGTACTATGCGTGGAACATTAGGCCACAACAAAGTAACTTACAATAAAAAGACGCCAGATGGGCGAAAGGGCGATGTGCAAGACTGTGGCAACCACCGACCTATAAAACTGCACTGCTATGCAATGAAGTGGATGGAAAGGGTGGTTGAGAGAAGACTCAGAGTTCTAATAAATGAGACCATCTCCAAAAACCAAGTAGGATTCATGCCAGGTCGAGGAACTACAGATGGAATATACGACACATTGCAAGGACTCTGCTAGAAAAACATCGAGAAAAGAAAAAACCTGGTCATTTTGTGTTCGTGGACGTGGAAAAAGCCTATGATAGAATACCGAGAAGTTTAATCTGGGATGTGTTGGAAGAGAGACGAGTTCCGCAAAGCTATATAAGGCTAATAAAGAATATGTACGAGTGCGTAGTGCGGCAGGGGTCGGTTACACCTTCCCAGTAACTTATGGGTTGCATCAGGGGTCAACCTTGAACCGCTGTTGTTCGATCTCAAGAAGATGTCGAGAGTACTCTCAGACTGTGGGTGGAAACGGTGGAGCGCCAGAGGCTTAAAGTGAATCGCAAGAAAACAGAGTACATGGAATGCATAAGCCAGGAACCTGGATCGATAAAAGTTGATAACCAAAACCTAGAGAAGGCCAAGACATTCAAATATCTACGAAAAACGTTACGCGAGAATGGCGGCTGTGAAGACGTTGTAAAAGTACGGGTAACCTCAGGTTGGGCCAAGTGGCGAGATATGGCGGAGATCCTGAAGGATAGGAGAATGCCGAAAAATTCAAATCAAATTCCGCATATACGTACAAGCAAGTGGTGAGACCGTGTATGACCTACCGAGCGGAGTGCTGGCCATTGCGGAGGAGAAAGAGCAATTGCTGCATGTAGCTGGGATACGCATGTTGCGTTAATATCTGGGTTACAAATTAACAGGCAGGAGGAGAAACGAGGGCATCCGGGCGGAGATGCAAGTAGCACCGATCACCGATAAAGTCAGGGAACGAAGACTGGCGTGGTGGGGCCATACGTTAAGAAGAGAAGATGGACACCTGCTACAACGTGTAAGGGACTGCACGGTAGAGGGCCCAAGACCTATAGGACGACCGAGGATGTCCCTTGTAACGAAAGTGAGAGAGGACCTCAGAACCTTCGGTCTCTCGCCGGATGATTGATTCCAAAAACCGAAACACCTGGAAGAATAAGATCCCTCCCACTGACCCCGTGGGAGGGATGAGGCGCCGTAAAAAAAAAGGCCTGCATGGGTGTAAGCGACAAAAATAAATTGTTGATATAATGCAAACATGCTTTCCAATTTGTAAATTAGTAGATAGACAATGTGTAATTTCATAGTAAATAATTTCCTCATGGATAAATTTCGGATGCCTAGGGGGGGGGGGGGGGACATCAATATATTGACAACCCCTTAAAACTCAATTGCATATTCTGGAACGAACAGACCATTACATTGTAACAGTAGTAACAATGACACGGCACGCAATGTATTGGAGCGTGATTTTTCCATAATTTCTTCAAAAAATAATTTTTTGCACAGAAGCAAATATTTTTTAGGAAAGCAACCTGTTTGGCTTTGTTACTCTATTGAACACCTAAAACATACCTGAAGCAAACTACCAAGGGGCAAGCGACCCACTGCATTTTGTTAACATTAATAACGTTTTTGAGAATAAACCCCCCAAATAAAGTTAGCCCAAAATAGAAATGAAAATCATCTCGAGGTATGATTTTTGTAAACCTACGTGCCAAATTTCACCAAAATCGACGGAATAGTTTGCCCGGAAATCGACAGATAGCCAGACATTTCGTAAAACCCACTTTTTGGGTTCCTGGGACATCAAAACGCTTAAATCCGCTGAAATGTTGACCGTCACAAAGCTTTCCTTATACTACGTATAAATTGGAAAGCAAAAATTAAAATGCACGGTCATAGCCTAATATTTAACATACAGAATCATATTTTTTGGCTTGCCTCACTGTGCCCCACAAAAGGCCGCGTGTTAATACCCAAGACTGCGGTGAAGTTCAAGGAAGTAAAATCAGGCCATTACTGTTTGTTCTCTTTATCAATGACCTGTTCTTGCTGGAATGTGTTAAGCATTTCTTTGCTGATATGCTGATCTACTTGGCGGGAAAAAACGTAGTAGAATTAACTTCGAAGATGAATGCGGAACTGAATTTCATTACTAGATGGTGTTTAATATTAAAAATCGAAGGCGATGGTTATTAGTTCGAGAGCTATGGAGTGTTTGGAAAAGTTGGTTCTTGGTGGTGATCAGATAGAATGGGTCAAATCCTCCAAGTATCTTGGAATACTCATTGATTCTCCCTTTACCTTAAATTTGAACTATGAGACGGTCACAAGTAAAACAAAATGCAAAATGTCACTCCTTCGTAAGGTGTAATTCCTTCTACCATGTACCACTAAAGTCACTTTGTTCAACTCCTTAATTCGGCCGCACTACAGCTACTGTATAACAGTGTTTTATCCGGCGAACCGCTCCGTGCTTGACGCTCTACAGAAGCTATGCCTATGCGTATTATCCTAAATAAACCTAGAGATGCCAGAAGGAACCGGGATGCAGAGGTGGCAGTCATGAGTCGAGGAATCTATTTTCTTCGAAGGCATGACATTTCTGTTTAAAATAGCCAAGGGTTTGCTTCCATCATATTTAAATTCCCTTGTCCACTCGGACGTCCATCAACACGCTACCAGATATTTTACAGGATTTGCACAAGTTTCGGCCACTGGCTCATCCCCAAAGTAATTTTTTTGCAAATGGTGTAGTATACAATCGACTGAATCAAGCTATTCGTGAGTGTGGAACAGTGTAGTCTTTTAAAAAGAAGGTAGGCGAAGAGCCGAAGAAGGTCAAATGTATAACTTCAGCTGCAGTACAGCGGGAGCAGACATTTATTCGAGACACTAGGACCAAATTCAAATCAGCCTTTTGCTACCAAGCAACAACACAACAACCTGGCACGATTAGTAATTTCATGTCTTGAAATGCCACAGAACACTTTTTTTTAAATTCATTTTACTCTTCTTGTTGTACTCCGTTTTAGTCTTTCGTTTTGCCATGATGCTCACAACAGTAATTTAATCAAAATCGAACTTACAATTCACAGAACAAGATAATATTTGATTCAATTCACGCACAAAAAGTATTTGTTTATTATTTACATTCGTGGCAGTATACTCGTTCACATTCGTGGCAGCAACAAGAGCGCTGCAAATGCGGTGGAATATCCCGGAACTACTGCGATACATTTTGGGGTGCAAAATATTATTTGGTTTCAGGTCCAATTGTAAACAAAAATAACAAATTTTTAAATATCATGGTTTTTATGGCAAAATCGTGGAAAATAGCACACTAATAATGTAGATATAGACCATTAGCTAATATTAACATGCAAAATATCTCTGTTCCACTGAAGGTAAGATTGCATTCTCCAGAACCCCTTCTGAATATTGCGCTATTTTGTAATTTTTTAATAAAATTCTGAGCCTTAAAATTAAAATTCCATCGCATGGAAAATCTATATTGATGTTTCATGCTTCCAAGGAAGAGTGGCCGTTACAATTAACATAATTCTGGTGGGTCAAAACTCCAGAACCAAAGAGGTCTGAACAGCGATTTCGATAGCATATCCTCTTAAGGGGGGCCTTAGAGTGACGTACGTGACACTCTTGGTGTTTTCGTTTAATAATGAATTTCAAACAAAATATTTATTATTTATAGTAAAGCAATTATTTAGGTGTCATGGGATGGAACTAATTTTCCTCTATGCATCGTGCTAATAATGCATATGGCACGTTACTCCTGCAGTTTTAGGTGTACCCGGACTACAACGAACCAAATGTAGGACTTAATTCAGCTACTTGAGCGAAGAAGCATGTAGCCTAACCTAGCCCTTCCTTAGAATACTCTGTAGGGGGCATAAGTGCATACTTAACGATTATTTAAGTTTTCAACTCTATGTTGCCTAGTAGAAATAGTAGTTTTTGAAAGGCTTTTTATGTACAGTACTTAGGATTATTTTAGTGCTCCATTGAACCTTGCCCTATCGACGACCTCATCGATTTTTAGGGCGATATTGTTGTTATTTTGCCGCTGGCAAACTGGGACACGTCCACGATATCAACTCACACCGGCTTCATCCGACAAAGGACAAGCTGAAACATGCGTTAACCATTGACACAATGTAACAGGCGTTAGCATGACTTGACCCAGTTCGAATACGAGTCTGTTTGCTTAGGTAGGGGAAGTATTAATTTGTGGTGCATGTTTCAGGTGATTCCGATGATGAGGGTACGTTAACTGGCATAACACCTGTGCGCGAACAAACAGAATCGGAGTACGATGCGTCTAGTGAAACTGATTCTAGCGTTGATTCGTTCACTACGACTATCACCTCTCATGGACAAAAGGCAGTGTTTATATCATATACTGAAGGTATTTAAATTGTTAGCATTTCGAAACAATGGAGTATGCAATTTAAACAATAACTACTGGGCTAGTTGCGTGGATTTGTGAAAACACATTGCCCCATGTTGGCACCGACATGGTGGGAGAACAATCTGAATATTGTGCACTGTCCATATAGCTGGGATTGCCAAGGTTCCGTCAGAATGTGCAATAGTAAGGAATGTCTGGGATGATTATTGAATAGCCATAATACATGATCCGACTAATAATCTGGCCTTCCAAATAATAAAGACTACCAGACGTTCATGAAGCAAAAAAAAAAAAAACGCATAAAAGTATTGTCAGCTACAACAGCTACTAGGATATCTCCATTGATCGTAAATATAAAGAATTTAATCATTTCATGTGCAATAACTCAGAGTAAATCAATCTATTAGTAAAGGTTAATGGTAATGTTGCAATATTATTTACTTACTTACATCGCCTGTTCTGTTAGAAGTCATTCGAGGTATGTGCCTTATAGTCATTGAACAATTAGTGTGGCGCAACCAGTAGTGGAAGGGGGCGACGTTTTTTCTGGAGTGGGTGCTACTTTCATCATCAAGCTTAGCCCTGAGAAGGACTAATGACTTAGTCCTGTTAAGGACTGATGGTTTCTGAACGATTGACTCATTGCTTATGTATTATTCTCTGAAATTTTGAGTAAATCCGATCCCCATGAGGATTCTAACTACCGTTCCCTCGATTGAAATGCAAGCTCTCTTACCATTCGTCAATGACCCTCACCTCAAAGTAAATTGTTTTTAAAAGTTGTATCTGTTTTTTTCTTTTTTGTTAAGATTGTACAGCCCGTAGGAAATTGGCAGCCCGAAATTAAATACTTTTTATTTTTTATTTAATTAACTAAGCAAGTTATTAAAAATTTGGCTCATTTAACTTGTATGAGACTACTTCATGCACCGTGTAATAAGGTATTTTCAGTTTTCGAAATTGTAGTTTTTTTATAAAATCGATTGTACCATGTTTTTGAAAAAACTACAATTTCGAAAATTAATAATATCTTCTTATATGATGCATGAAGTAGTCTTCTGCAACTTTAATGAGCCAAATCTTTAATAACATGCTTAGTTAATTAAATAAAAAATAAAAAGTATTAAATTTCGGGCTGCCAATTTCCTACGGGCTGTACACTCTTAATGTTCTGTTGACCATTATGTAATGTTTGTTTTACCGGAATCAGATTTTGGGAGCGATGAACCTAATGTGTCTGTGCCACCTGGTGACGAAAGACATAGTAGTAGGGAAGAAGAAAACAAACGCAGTAAACGTGAAAGAATTGTAAGTACTCCTATTTAATCATAAATTAAACATAACGTACCAGTATTATACTGTATATTGCCCAATTTTTAGATGGTTAGCTGAAAAGATGTCTGTTCTGAACAAAGTGGGACAGATGTGCGCCGTGCATCGTTGGTGCCATGTGAGTCTCACGAGCTTGTAGTCTGTTAAAGAGTAGATCTGTACTAAGATCCGTTAAGAACAACATTTCCAAACGAATTAATAGGATCCACAGTGTGTGTTGAAAGTTTAGTTATTGTATACTCGGATGCTCTGCACTTAAAAAGATGTCCAACTGAATTTTAATCATTGGAAAAGGCCTGTCCGTGGACCCCCAGATTAATTGTATAGTTCATGAACAACCTGTCACTCTGTGTAAAAACGGTTTACGATTTATAATATGCTGATACATATTGACACTTTCTCACATTAGATTCTCAATAGTTTTCAAATTGACATGGACCATGACTGTGGTCTTTTCCAGTTGAATGTATTAATATTCTTAATCGTTTGTAAAACGCAGTGGCATCATATAGTCGTGAGAACTTGCTCCCCATGTCGTATCATATTTCTTATAGGGCAGGATCTATAATCAGAAGTGGGGCATTCTTTGTCTCAACAATATGATTTTGCGAAATTCTAATAATGTTGCAGGTTAGATTTGATGTTCCTACCAGTGACAGTGAGCCTGACACCGCTAGCCTCGTTGATAGCGAATTGCACGCAGAAGGTAATTTTGTATTATTTATCACTTTGTTCAATGCCCTCCTGTGCTACCACGATTGTCCTCTCAGTCTCTACCCCAAGACCACGCCTATATCTGTTGTTATTTTCATGTAATTTACTGCAAAACATATTATAGATATAGTCTATCCTGTCTCTTAT
Organism: Psococerastis gibbosa; assembly: GCA_963971405.1. Classification (NCBI taxonomy): domain Eukaryota; kingdom Metazoa; phylum Arthropoda; class Insecta; order Psocodea; family Psocidae; genus Psococerastis; species Psococerastis gibbosa. Next base: position 9,189,445 of record OZ020492.1, read on the forward strand.
AGTTGTCGAAAGTTATCTAATGCATCACATTTATATGATTTAACAATGAAATAATTAGTGTATTTAAATATTGTTTGTGTTGCAAACTGTTTAGAGGCCCATCACGGGCCTAGCCTAACGGGCCCCATATGTTTATTAATGTATTACGAAGGAAATTTTTTTTAGAATTACATTTACTTACTGATATGGTTATTTTAATTTTAAGTGTTATAAATTTGTAATGAATTTGAAAATTCTGTATAATTCTGTCCCCTATCAGTTGCTGATTCATTGTCCTTGGCTCCACTGTCATGAATTTTAAGAACAATTAATGGATATGATGATCTAGACCCCTTCTCCAGCCTAACTATTTTTATAAATTATTTATGGGGTTTTATGATTCTGATGGTTGCTTAACGCTTTAATACCATTGTTTTTATTATATACTAATTTTAAGTTGTAGAATCGTGATGTGAAAATGCAATTGCCTTCGTTGTGGATCTGAATAGTCTGTTGACATATTAAGCGTTATTTATTATTTATTTATTATTGAACGGAAAATTGCCTGCAGAAAAATTTAAACATATCCTTATAGAACTATGTATAAAATATTCCTTTACAACCTGGATAGGCTAAATCTTTAATTATTTCCGTTGTGAATTAAGTGACTGATTTTAGTGTGGTTCAAAGGTGCCCAATTACTACGATTAGCAAGCATCCTCTCTACCTAAGTTATCACATATCTAAACAATTTATTTATTTATTATATCAATTTTTTATGTAGGCATGCATGCAAAAGCAAACGCAAAAGTTAAGACCATTTCAATTTATAATATTAATTTGTTATAGTGCCAGTATTGGATGGATGTGTATCTGACCGAGACGCAAGGACCTTATGGGAGAAATTTCGTGAATTTTACACGTTCTGTGATGAGTCTCTGCCTGGGGTCCAACGTGACGAAGAGAGGTCGCGGGCAGCCAAACATATGGTAAACATAACAATATATTTATTAAAGAATTGAGATGTTTTCATATGCTGCATATCTATATCCATTGTACCGTCAACATTGTCACTATCAGCATTTGTAATCAACTCCTGCCGCCCGGGTATATGAGTATATGGGCCTCTCCGGTCCCACTCTCTCCCGCCCGAAAAATATTGAAATGATTCTGAGGCTACTCTGTTGAAATCATAACGTGTTACCGTAATAATAATTCTAATTTTTCCATCAGTTGCACGCATTGTCTGATGACCTGGTGTCACTGTTGGTTCGCGATAGTCTAAGGGAGGAGGAACGAAGGCAACTTCAAGAACGCCTTGACTCTGATTTGGCATCAATGACATTTGCAGTAAGTTATACTATAATTTAAATCGTGCATTACGTATTGTATTATTATAGGTTTGTGTATTTTAATGTTTTGGATGTACCCGATAGTAGTTTTTCCCCATTTTATTTTACCATTGGGTAAAAGTATGACAAATGGGTGGCTTAATCATTGAAACTTCTCTGCCAAATTATACATAGTCTAGTTGCCTACTACAGCATAGCGATTTTTTTTAAATAATCATAACGCAATGCCCTGTGAGGCTTACGCATCGTAAATTTGTGTGTAATGCAGTACTGGGGTTAGGGGGGGGGGGGGGTAATTTGGTCCCATAGTTTGCCGTATCACACTGGATAACTTAATGTTTCACTACCGGTACTTGAATAATAATTAATATTGCCAGTCAAGTATAGTTGGTATTGGTCTAGTAAAATTATATTTTTTCTTTTTAATTCCACATTAAAATTAATTACGATAATACTATAATCGTAACTTCTCAGATTTTAAGAATTGGAAAATGAAGAAATCTGAATTTTCGTGATAATATTATTTCCGGATTTTCGTAGTTTTGCGGAAGTGGTGAATGAAATCATGGATCGATATTTCCATAAATTTGTCACGATTACTAAAGTGTTTTCGTTTGGTAGGATGCTAGTAGCGGACAGCCTCTAACCCTTGCGGTTAGTGCACACACCGGTTTTTCATATTAATAACCCGTTGAATAAGCGCTCAACGAGACGATGGGTCTGATAATTTAAGGAAGGACGGTTTTTTTTTTTCCTTTAAGTCACAGGCTTTTCGACTAACGGAGTGCAAAGGAATACTATTTATCTACTCCTTTATGTACAAGAAAAAGCATTGAAAATCTACGAAATGTATGTGTTTGAATATTATTTACTCATCAGTTACGTAATAATAAAAAAATTAAAGCTGATAAAATACATAGATACTAATTACTTAATGTATCTTTATAATTACAAAGACTTCCACGGCTGACGTCGAAAAAATTGGACTAGATGATGAAACAATTTTATTATTTAAATTCGGATTGATGTACGTTGGTTGTTCAAAAAGGTGGCACTTTCTCGATCGACCACAGCCCATCAGTTGGGATTATACTGTTTCATCATCTAGCCATGTGTTTTTACAAAATAAGGAGACGCTTAGACTTGCGGCAATTCTTTTATCTACTTAATCTACTTTCCCTCTTACTACCTTATTGCCCCTACTCAAAAAAGTTTTGGCTCTGACACATTCCACCTCTTGCATCTATTTTCTAATCAATAAGCATATTTGGTTCACCTTGTACATTACTCGCACGTGCGCCAGTCACACGTTACCGAAATTGGCAAGTTACTTTTCGCTTTCTTCTTTCATTTCTACAATAGTTTGTGTTAATATTATAATTATAATTAATAATTCGATTCGCCAAACTTAGCGCTTGCTGAAAACATTTTATGAGGGAAATTTTCCAATTTTTCTGAACGTTTGCCGGACACCGCATCATGTATAGGTACATCGATAAATATACATATAAACTTTTCATTTCAGATGGATATGAAGACAATTTCGTTTTTTTCATTTATAACCTTTGGCATTTATTTAATACTCTCTTTTATATTCGATATTTAAGTCAACTGGCCAGGTAATATGAAGTCTTGGAGGCGGTGTTTCGTGTTTTAACCCCTTCAATACGTGTTCGCCAAAACTAACATTTCAGTTTACCTAATAATTACCATTGTTGTTTTCATTCCATGAGTGTCATGTTTACTGTTATTTGGGTGCTAACAATTAAATCATAATGTGGTTTATTAAGGATTTAAAAAAAAATGTGTTTGCTTGTGATAACTTCTAATTTTCACATGGTGACATTAATAACTATTGACGACCTGTGTGGTTTATAAAATTAACATAAATAAACAAGCGCATAAAATAGAAAATATCTGTATTTGATTTCTAGTGACTACAATAGATAGGAGTTTGAATAACTTAGGGCTGAAAAATTTTACTTTAGTTTTCTTCTGAATCGACTATGCCTTCTTTCTCTGTAGTGGGCAGCTCTTGGAAGTATCTAGCCCCCGTATAGACAGCTTTACACTCATACTTGCTGGTTTTGTGTACAGGACTGTGGCGCCTATAGAATATTTCGCTTCGCAAAAATATATTACGACTCCACTATTTGCGTGTGATTGGCCATCAACAGTTACTTCAGTTGGCCTTCGCCAAAAAAATGAAAACTTCTGTTTGGTCTGGGAAATTGAAGTACAAAAAAACACGGGGCAACTAGAACATTTTGTTCGTTTGTGAGACTATTATATGTTATATATTTTTTAAATAAGCTATTTTTCCGCATGTGCACATATGCTAGAATCAGTTTTTTTGTCTTTTCAATTAATCACGTGACACGCTACACTACTAATTATTTTTAAGAGCAGCATTCTACTGGAAATTTAAGTCGTAGAGCCACCAATGATTTCTTATTAGTTTGAAGAATCTTTCCTATGAATTTTGGATTAATAAAATGTTGCCTTCTCATTTAGGCCACAGTTATGAAAGGCTCAAAAAAAGTCTTCAGTGTTTTTTTTCACGCCTTCCAAAATTGTTGGTCTGAACGACGCATCATTAATATCATAATGTTAATCATAATTACAATGCTCTATCCTATAAGAAGTCTTCTATCTCTAAGATCAATATTTTCTCTGAAAAGTAATGTTAAATATAATACAGATGTACATTACCTTATCGTGTAGTTCACTCCTGTGGGCAATTAACAGTAAACATTTATCGTCTTTATTATATCTTATCAATCCTTGATTAATTATGCAACAGAAAAAGTTTTTCTTTCTATTCCAGCACCTGCTGCATTTTCTGGCGTAAGAGTCTAATTTCACTAGGTTGGCTTAGTATTAGAAAATAAGTCATTACTAATAGTTGTTATTTATCAAATATCTTGTATTTTCAGGATCGCTTCATAGCCCTCATTATTGGAGTTGTGGTATGCTTCGTTGGGAGCTACCTTTTGGAGAGTTTTGGACACTAATACCAATCTCAGGAGTATTTAACAGGTGCCAGATATTTCGATATTTCTAATTGTGTTGTTTGAATAACTATAATTTGGGGAAACTTACTGGGATCACCAGTCAAATGGCTATATAAGGTAAACGCGATAGTGTGTACCAATATTTAATTTTTGGGAAGAGATTCCAGCCCCTATTGTAGGAATCATTGTTTAAAAATATGCCGCAGGCTACGAACCGTCCAGAGTCAGGGACGCCAAAGTGAAGTTGCGTTTTTGCGAGAACGCTATGCAATTTACGCCAATGCTTATCTTATGGCCTAGTCCCTCCCTAGTTTATAGGTTCTCGTTCAATTTGGCAATTTGCCATCCCTAAATGCCGATGGTTTATTGTTATATTTTTATCCAGTGACTCCTACCATACGTATTACTATTACCTACCTTTGTGTTACTTCATGTTATGTTCTATAAAAACTGGCCGAGCCCCAATTATTCATATTTGAATTGTCACTCATTCTTTGTCGTTGGGAAAGTTCTACAAAGTAAAGAAATACAAGTTAAAAATTCCTATCTCGCTGGTGTCATTCCAATACAACGCAGACGGAAAAGTTAAAATCGATTTATTATTTTAATTATTATGGACAAATTCATCATTGCAGCGTATGATGGTTATGAGCTTCTGAAATGCTTCAGAAAGGTAAATCAAATGTTACAAAAATGCCAAGTTGCACTGGAATATATGTTGGAACTTCATGCCAGAAGATTTTTGCATTGGAAACTCCTGTCCAGAGAGTGATCAAATCAGCTCTGAGTACCGAAAATTTACTGGAGATGTGGAAAAGCATTTAACCAAAACATCATATGATAAATTTTCCACCCTTCTGACAAGGAGTAAAAACGTCTGACATAATGGTTCTTATGATGCGTCAGGCGAGAGCTTACACTAGAGGAATATTCCATTTGTTTCCTGTGCAGCAAATTTCGATACTCAGTGCTGATTTCATTCCCCTCAAGAAAGTGGTTCCCCATGAAAAAATCTTCTGGCATGAAGTTCCAACTTATATCAGTGTAATTGGTCTTTTTGGCAGCATCTCAAATTTTCCTGTCCAAATGCCACAGCCCCACCAGACAGCAATCCCTTTTTGGCATATCAAGCCCGTGGATTATTACGGACATGTCACCACCGATGTAGCAGTATTTAAAACCACTTCTTAACTGGCTTTCAAACTGTTGTATTCTCTCCAAAGAAATAAAATGGTTTGGTACCAAAATATTTAATAATTATACTTTAATTATTTATTTATTTATCATACTTACATTTAAATCCAATGTAAATCCGTGATTCAAAATGCTTGGGCTTTTTTATGTAACTCCGCATAATCAGTGATCTAACTCCAGTTAAATAGTCTAGGATAATATTCATTCTACGTTTCATAATTTTAAGAGGAGAACTGTAGCCAAATTTTTTTTGTCTACCCCCAGATATCAATGATTGAAGGTTTGGAGCTATGGGGCTATGTACCGACAATTATTATTCCCCTCATCAATAGTCAAATACTCATTTAATTTATTGATCAGAACCGGAATGTTAGAAAAAGCTATAATACCCATTATGTAATATAATTGCTTTTTCTTATACAAGAGACCACTTCGGTATTTCTGAAGACCAATTTTAATTAGTAAATTTATTTTATGCCCCTTAAAATTATTATTATTTTCCTGTTTTCAACGTATAAAACGTAAAAAAATTATTCATTGCAAGAAGAATAATCTCAATTTAATGCTCATGAATATGGAAAAAAATTCTGTACTGGATAGAATTGTTTCCAATTAATTGAATATAAAGGATATCACATTTTTCTTTACTATATAAAATCTTGTTTTATTTCAATTATAATTCGTTTTGTAGTTACTCTGTTCTTGTCTAGTTAAATTGATACAATGAAATAATAAAAAACACTATTATGTAACTTATATTATTGCATTTTTGTTAAAAAAAGAAAAGGGTATTTTGCGGGAAATAAACGGTGCACCAATCAATACCTAATTAAGGGGCCTTGGGAATTTAAAAAACATTGTCCTTTACTACTTTTCTTCTATTCCCTTGTAGTGCTATCATATTTTGGATGTTTCTGTTAAATATATGTGCCTAGGCCTACAGATAGAAAAAAAATACCTACGATACCTTTAACATTAGAACTTAAGAAATAAAATTGATGAAAATGGAGTGTGTTGGGTTCTCCTCTTGAATGCTTAGTTACGTTAACTCGTTTATTTAAAATTATGTTGTTTCTTTGTTTTCGCTCGGCCTATTATAATTTGTTTGGAAGGGTAAATGCAGTTCCCATTTTTCATTTGAGATACAGATTGCGTAACAAATGCAATAATGATAATAATTTCAGCACTGCAGGTCAAAGTGTTAATTTCCATTTTTGGCATTTTATGGGTACCAGTCAAGCCATTCCTTATAGAAACGTAAAGTGTTACAAATTGAATTTTCTAATTAAGCCTAAAATTTAAAACAAGACAGTGTTCATAAATTTTCTTCACCCAAGTGTCTTAATTCCATATGGCATACATCACACTAATAAATCACTAACTTTCCCCTGTAACTTGCACCACTTGTTCATTAATGCATATAGCTTTCATGCCTATTTTATTCATGTACCTTCCATGCCTTTTGTTTTGCTTAATACTGCCCTCACATTGTAGTACCCATTCCCAATGTATTCACCCAACAATGCAATAATTCATAACGTATAATATCAAAATCAGTGCCATTACTCAGAAGGCTTAACTATTTTTCAAAGTTAGACTAAAGGACAACCACCAATCCCTTCCTAGCTAGCTGTTGGAGAAGTGAACTATTTTCTAGCAGTGAGATATTTAGCTGACTCAGTTGTAAGGGTCACTGGGCTGTTACATTCTATGTATTCTGTTGTATATTATTTTGGGTCTAGTCTCTATGATATGAAGTAGAATTATTCAATGTAAACTATTATAAAATTGTAAGGAATTTTACAGTTACAATGTACCTCTAATTCAGTTATATTTTGTAAGTGAGCGATGGATCTATGATTTACCTCATGAAACGAATTTGCATTTGTTAATTTTCTACGTAATCTAAATTGTTCTTTAACCCTCTTTGGTTTTCAGCCCGTTACGACCATGGGCATTTTTCATTTTGGTCTAAGTCATGTCTGAAGGATATGAGTTACAAATATTTTACGTTACATACTCACTACTTCTTACAAAAAATACGCGAAAGAGCGTTAACTGTAATGTAAGAGTATTTTAATTTATAGTATGTTAATTTTCTTGTTAGATGTTCATGTCTCATTTTTGTTTCGAAATATTTTTCATAAAATCAAATTTCACAGATTGGTTGTTTGTTGAGATTTGTTCCTCTACAATTTTTGATACATGGAATGTGGTCGTCACTAGTGATGTGTAACTCCGCACATTTTGTGGACTTATGTACATCTACCGGCAGTGGATTGAATCCAACGGACTGAATCCAACGGTTCACATCGGACTACCTTGTTTCATTCTTCTGTATATTTCACAATGAATACAACTAAATCAACATTGAGCCTAGAAATAGTCAACACACTGAGACGGCACATGTCGTGTCGTCCTGAAAATTGAAATAATAATCGTGTCCTATACTTACCTTAGCACCAGCAATTGTTTAAGAAAATGCTGCGGCGTGAATTGTCATTCCATAATATAATTTGTCCTATCAACATTTACACTCTTAAATGCACGCGGTGTCATCATATGACACAATGAACAGTACATGATAGAATCGCTGACCTACCGGAGCTACATCCGGTGCATCGAGTTAATCCAGTGCCCAGTGTGCATGCGTTGTGCATTCAGTCCGTAGCAATCGATTCCACCTGGTGTTACACATCACTAGTCGTCACTATCACCGATTGGACACAGTCATGAATTAATTTTCAGTACGGTATTTCCTAGTTTTCTTTAATAATGTGGCAAGTCGTTGTTAGTGTTAATGTGTGGAAATTGAGAGGAACGCTTCTTAATTACTTTTTACAAGGCCTCAATGATGGCTTTACGATCAATATTTGCAGTGAAACTGAAATTTGTTAAAAAGTTTGATGTGCAGGGGGTCCGTTAGTCCCCTGAAGAGTGTTTTCTTCTTAGTTCCCTCTACGTTTGATATATTCACGATGTCGCTATAAAGTCATTAATTAGTATACTTGTTTTGTCGTTGCGATACCTACGTGAATACAAGTACAAAATAAAGATTCGTTATTGCCATTTAACTCGGTTTATTTTACACCATGATATTGCACCTTTGTACGTTTCTTCGTGCCTCGATGGCCCCTCTTAGTCACGGGCACAACCAACGACAGCTTCTTCTCCGGCATAGCATACTACATGTTGGAAAAAACACTTAGTAAGGTGCTCCCAATGCGCATAGTAGGCTACTGTAGAAGACGACGATTGGAAAATGTCGCAGTGTTATATTATCACTGAGGAGGAAATTAATAGATGAGACGTTCTTTAACATTTTAACTCTTTATATTATGTGTTATCCAATCACCTCTCCATATTTTTTAAACAAATCATTTATCAATTCCCGCAACTGTGACTAATCAGTGTAAGCATAAGTCCATATAAAAAGTACAGAAACATTTCTTCTAAGGGATGTGACCAAATTGATAGGTCTAAGATCTTAATTTATGTTGGCCTCATTTAAAGGTTTTCCCCTTTCATAGCGTTTGCCTATCAATATTTTAAATTTTGGCGCCATAACAGAAAAGAGTAGCCAACATGACGCCATTAATTTCTCTAGCTAGCTGCTAGCAAGGATGTTATAAACATAGATTTTAATAATAATAATATTTAATTATTTATTATAATATTATTTTATTATATTAATTATTATTATTAAAATCTATGGTTATAAATTGAACTGCTAGTAGCATTGTAGCAAAACAAGTCGCCATCTTGCAATCGAAACAACAAGATGGCGTTTAGAGAGTTGACCTTTTATTGTTAGTTACTAATATTATTTATATTTTGAATCATTGGATTCATTGCATTTAACAGTCTCATCGGGCTATCATGTGTGAAAATAAATATTTCACAAAATGAAGTACTATAGTAAATCGTAGTTTTGCATCCACGCTCAAAAAGACTGAAATCAAAATGCAAGTTTTTAATCCAACTGAGGTGAGAACAATTGTAACGAATACGTTATTTCGCATTTAACCTGCAGTATTGAACCTTATTCATTGAATTCAATTTCGAAATACTTCGGACTACTGATCACTTGTAACTATACAAAAATTCATGCATCTTTTCGGCTGCATTCATTTATTTTTATATATTTATATTTCTGTTAACTTATAGCCTACATTCAAGTAAAAGTAATCAACAAGAAAGCATAAAGTAAAATCGTCAATATCAAGTAGGTAGTCATTCTCACAGTGCTAGTGCCTAAGCGAAAGCGACGGTTACAAAGCTTTCTCTAAAAGATGGTGTCTAAACAATTTAGTGAAGTTAGTAGTAATTCTCCCTACTCTTATTCGGTAGCTTTCTAAGGTGAATCCTTGTAGTACCCATAGGATCCAGTCACTAACAATTGGTTGTGCGTGGTGTTGGCCTTACAAAGTCTCCCCTTTGCCTCGTTTTGCAGGTGTGGTGTCGCTATTTTGGTCAAATTTCCCCCATACCTCCCCCCCTCTCTCCCCCAGGCCAATATACCGTAATTCTTTGGGCCCATTACAAGTGAGTGGTAGGCCCGAACAATAACCTCCGGAGGACACACAGAGCTAAGGCGCCCGACTACAAACTATTTAGTTTTTTTAATAACTCAGCCACGTGTTCGCTCCAGCGTAAGGCCCTGTTAACGTGCATTTCTAAGAATTTGGCTGGTTGTTGTCCTGCTATACGCAGGTATAGGTTGGGTGGTGGTGAATTTTATTAGTTGCGTTTTTGTTTCGTGTAGCAAGAGCTCATTAATTGTGGCAAATTCGAGTCCGATTAAATCTAGCTGGTTAGTACACTTTATCGGAGTTTCTCTTGCTGAAGACCCAGTTATGATCAGTGAGCAGAAGTCCCATCCGTCCATGATCCTACAATATACTAATAGCCGAGTATATGTATACTATCTTCGCCTCGCTGCTTGCAAGTAACAGTTGAGTAGGAAACTATCGATTCTGGTTATATTATGTATTGGGTAGGTGGGTTAGTGCCTCCCCTATTGAATGGTGTGAGCGTTTTTACTTAAATTTCTCTTTAAATATTATGTTTTAAAAGACTGATAGCAATAGCTTAAATCCTAATGGTTAAACAGTTGTGTAGCTTTCCACACCAATAATAAGCGCTGCTTTCTGATATTTCTAATCTAATCTAATGTGGTATTACGCCTCTGCAACTCCAAATTAATTTTATTTGAGTCTAAATGCGTGAACGCTTATAAGTGGCGTTGGTAAACATTCGTACGTCATACAGGCATGGTTAAGTTAATACCTTGAATTTCACGAATGTATCCAACAGCCCCTGAGACAAGTTTTCCATTTAAAGAAAATATAAAAAAAAAAAAAATGGAAATCCGCAGATCTAGCTCCTTCTAAACCTTCTTGTAGTCTAGCCTACGCTACAGTTACTGTTTCAGAGTAAGCAAGCAACATTAAGATTTATAATCTGTTGATAGTTTCGCCACGCATTCCACATGTAATTGAACCTTTCTTATTCCTAGTGACAAGTTATCAATTTATCAAAATTTTCAGTTGGAGGATTCAATTGCTGGGATATTATTAGATAAAGCTGCAGTCAACGAACCTACCGAAGATACAAATGGTGAGAGTTTTTAAATATTAATAGAAGAAATGCTTATACATTTTTCAGCATTCCTGCCGTATATTGTTGTATAAAAAGTTAGTTTCAAGGAGTCAAGCAAATATTAAATAAATCGAGCTGGGGTTTTCAAATCTTCTTCTTATGTTCCTAGATGACGATAGTACTGACATTTGTTATGTGTTGTACGTTTGTTTTAGTATAGTTTAAAGTTATTTGAACATAACTTTTAACATTAAATTGACTCTTAATTGAAGAGGCAACCTTCTTAAGACATTACATCCGAAAAAAGGTAAAAGAAACTGAATCTGGTGGTACTAAAACCCACAATCTACTCCTTACCGGGGCACCGTGTCAACCATCACACTATGGATTCCACCGCACTCAGCTTAGACCAGATACCCTATTAAGAAAGATTCAGCTTGTTAGATAGGTTATTACAGCAACACAACTACCTAACGGAACACATTTGTGAGCTTGAATTTTTTGCATTTAACACTAAATTTACTTTTGGTTGAAGAGGCAACCTCCTTAGGACATTAGATCTATTTTAAATATATTATATATCATATTTTACTGAACTGTAGTTAATTTTGATGACCTGTTCTAGTAGAAAATCCAACTGAGCATAACAAAGAAGCTGTTGAGGACAGGGCCAGCTGGGATGGCAGTTTGGAAAGTTTGGACTTGAATTTACCTTCATCGTATCACGCAGAACCAGGTGAAATTTTAGTAATTTGTAAATGTATTTCTATGTCTCAGATTTTTTAAAGTGCAGTGACTCGTTAATTTTCAAATGAAGAAACGAGTAACTTGGTGGACACGCTCGGCAGTTCATTATTTTCCAATCGGTTTAATATATTAAATGTATTGCGGATAAAAAGAAATCTGGGAGTTACGTGTTAAGTCATTCCCCAAGCCACTTGTCAACTTTAGAAATGACGTGTCAAGTAAACTGCTAATCCGGAGCTAACAACAAATAATTCTTGTATTAAATCAATATGTAAGCATTTATTTGCAAACAGATCTCTTACGTCCATTAAAATGCAAATCTTGTAGATTAATTTGAAGATTCATAGAAAATGCAGTGGCTGGCCTAACAGCAAAGTTTTTTCCCTAATTGCTAAAGGACACACTACGGTTGTGTGGACACAGGCCCGTTGGAAAATGTTAACTTTGTTTGTCTAGTCTTTAAGTTTGACTTTCCGTTTTACCATGCATGTTGTTCGCCAAACCTCGTCAAAGTGGAATCGTCAAAATTGCTGCTTACTAATCTTCTTTGCCTACTAAGCTGCCCATCCATGTATTGGATTAACGTCAGTAGTTAATTTAGAATTTTATATTCCAGTTGACTTTTTTAATAGTCCTTCAGCTCTAAAGTTAGTGGCCGGGGGCATAATGCCTGTGGAGCCTGGTGCCCAACCATTATCAGAAGAAGAATCGGAGCATTCTCTTTTTCAAGCCCATCTTCTATCAAACTGTGAGGATGTCCGTCTAACAATAGGTAATGAAAAGTGCTCAAATAAAGTTGAAAATATTGCTAATGTCCATAGTCCATGAGGTGATGTCAGCAGTACTTGAAAATTTAGTTGCAGGCTTTCAGCCACTGGTGCCTCTGTAACATGCAGACAGATTTTAATACAGGAAGCCAACTGTGGTAATGACAGTAGCAAAGATCTTTTATAAACGGACACAAGCACGGCACAATTATTTCACATCGACTTCGATGGCCAGGTGGTAGCGTGCTTGTACTTGTGCGAGTCTCTACCCGCCATGCGATCGGAGACGTGTCGTAACTCGACACAAGTACCTATTAGGTAACTTAGTGAGGCGACTGAAGAGGTCAATCGGATACATTCATTGAATTGTTTGTTTGCGATTAACCTTTTTTTGAAAAAATAAATAAAAATAAAAAGTAGTAATCGAATTTGTTTTCTTGCATGCTAGGTTGACAGCTTATGAGACGGTGAAAGTATGCATAAATACATAAAAAATAAACTGTAGAAACAGAATACTTAGTAGGGCTGGGCTGGAGACCAATCTAAGAAGGGCAATATCCTAAAAATTAAAAAAAAAATTTCATCGGATTTGCATGCCTCAATTTGATTTGTTATCAAGTGCATGAATATTTTTATCAATTGAGTTTGGTCATTGGATGCATGCTACATTATTTGGCTGCATCTCAAGGCCTTCATGTCCATGCTCATAGTGTAACAGCGAATCCTAGGCTTAGCTTTTATTTTAACTAGCCTCAATAACTCATGAAAATATAAGGAATCTCTGAAATATAAGAGACATTTTAGTACAAGCAGTGAATTTTTTTTTAGCTCGTATTAAATTTCGGCAAAAATTAACCAATAATTAATATTCATGTTATTGCAGGGAAAGTACAAGAACCCCGAAGGAAAGTCATCGCTGTAACCGTGAATGATGACTCCACTAGTCAAGATGAAAGTATTATGGATGACACGAGTTATCCTAGCTACTTGCCGACGGACCATATGCCTGATTCCGATTCCACAATAACAAGTAAGTAGACGTCTTAATTCTTACTTCGAGGCTACAGTTAAATAGAAGAACTTAATACAATAGAATCAAACGTGTATTACCTTAAGACTGTCAAGAATGAATCATTATTACGTAATTGAAGACAATTGTCAGCACAACATTTAACTAATTTAATTTAATGAATAATGACTTGTCATATTGCTTGCAGGGGAAGCAAAAGAAGCCCGAAAGAAAGTCATCGCAGTAACCTTGGAGGATGACTATATTAGCCAAGATGAAAGTATTATGGACGATACAAGTTTTCCAAGTCACTTATCAACGGATATGCCTGATTCCGATTCCACAATAACTAGTAAGTTGATTCATATTTTATTTTATTTGTCATTATCGCTGAGTAGTTATTTTGTAAATTATAAAAGTTGGTAGGCCTATTTTTTGTTGTTATCCATTTTTGCTAGGATGTCCGCGATCATCGAGACCACTGATCACATTTATCCATGCCATAGACATTCAACTGGATACGGTTAGCAAAGCTAATCACGGACGCAACTAACGTAAGCCGTAGCAGTTCTTAATTGCGTGACATGTTCCCCTGGGTCGCAACCTGGGGGTTAGTGTTGGTGAATTAACGGAAACGAAACATCAACAAATTACAGACTATTAATGCGCAGATGAGTCAGAATTGACTGACAGTCGGAGCACGTTATCGATGCCTTCATGAGCGATTGGACGACAAAGCACAAGCCAGAAACAACAATAAACTACAGCAGTGAGAAACCTAGGAGTTCCCGATATGCCTAGACAATAAAAGCACCGTAATTTTTACTATCCGACCCATTACTGTGAACCGGGGGCACGCTTGACAATCCAGCCTACTAGTAACCTACCGATACCCTTGTCAACACTGTGACAAGCAAAACCCCTTGGAAGCAGACAGCCGATGTCAGCAACCACAGCACTACGACACTAATCACTGCAACTGGCCGCACTATGCATAACGATTGACGTGTTCCTGCACTCGTGTTTCAACATAAGACATTGCGTTTCCACAAGCTATGGCCGGTGGTCTATTATACATTAGTGTACGTCAACATGATAAATGATATTTTCTCGGCACATCAGAAAAAAACAAAATCATACATTGTTTAAGAGGGAGCTGGCCGTAGAACAGCAGTACAGGCTTCTGGCGTTTTGTATCTCACAGCATAAGTATCGATCCGATTTTTATTCTGAAGCCCTCTTTAGAATCGTAATGAATGGGGAGATGAGATGAACATGATTAAATTTTAAGTAATTTGCTTCAAATAGTGCCAAAAAAATTATTAAAGTTACAAATTGATTGTTTGATTTTATGCCTTACCTTAGCTCGGAAAATTCTCAAACCTTGCTAGCAGTGATCTATGTTCAATGTATCACAAAACGTACAGGCGGATTTTGTGGTTATTGGTGACAAATAAGGTGAAAAACGTAATTAATAATTGTCATGCCGTTTAAAAACAATTACATTTTCGGGCATTTTGGGTATATTTAGTTCACGAGGTTACCACATACTAAGTGGCGCTTCTATCGGTTTTTATTTTTGCCTAGTTGCCGGTATGACGCATTTTGTGTATGTTTACAAACAGATGTCTGCGCTCGTTTGTGATTTCAACCCATAGGCCATAGTGTTGTATTGTTTAAATAGTTTTTTAATTATAAGTTATAACGTTCGATAATGGGACGAAGAAAGTCCGCGGAGGTGTACCAGAGAAAGATTTTTGGTAAACGCAAAAGGTGTTTTTACTGGAAAGAGATCAGACGAAGTTCGATTTGCGCAGGTGAGTTTTTGAAATTTTGCATTTGTTGCGTATATTGTCTATTAATATTAATAAATTATGAGGAAATCAAGAGCTTCGCCAGGCTTTTAGTTGCTGTCTGAAGTAAATAATTAGGTTTTTAGATATGATAATCTCGGTAACGCAGACTAATAACGTATTGTCTTATTCATTACAGTACTGTGTTGAAGTGATTCTTTAGTTCTTTGGCTCTCAGTGTCAAAAGTATTTAAGTGCCTTGGTTCTGCTATTGTACATTGAAAGATGTGACAATATTTTATGTCGTTAACCAATTTTGTTTGTCGAGTAGTTTGTTTTGTTGTTTTATGACGAGGTCGAGCTGCGTCCATGGATGGCATGGATGCAGATAAAATGACAATACGCGATTGATTGATGACCCCCACGGTTAGTAGCAAATATGACGTTGCGTACTTATGTTTATGTAGGTGTATAATTTACATTATGTTATCTTATATACAATGATTAATTTTGTAATGTTTTGTTTTAGAGGGGATCGCTTCCTCGAGAGGGAAGGTGTGATTTTAAAATCAAATTCTGCTGCAACCACTGGCAGAGATCTTCATGTTGAAGTCGAAAGTCGCGGTCTGGAAGGTGAAGCCATTGTCGAGCAGCCGCAACCTTCACCATCAACAGCGCAACAAACACCTAAGCGTAAATGCCTAGAAAGTCTGCATGTAGACGCTTGTACGCCTACAACAGAACCTTTTACGTCCCTTTCCGGTAAGTGTCACATTGCACGTACAGTTCGGTAGCAGTTTGTGTTACGTCGTAATGTTAATAGTTTCAGTAGTGCTCTGGACAATGGGCCTGCCCATTTCTCAGTATATACATCTTGGGGAGTACGCTTCGGTTTTTCAAGCAGAAGTCATTGCGATAAGCGAAGCACTTCACTTCTCAATGTCAACGAAAAGTCAAAGCTGTGTCGTTTACTCGGACAGTCAAGCCGCTCTACTGGCCTTAAAAAATCCAACCGTCACTTCATCAGTGGTGAGAGACTGCAAAGACAAGCTGAGAAAACTAATGCGAACTAAAATTGTAAATCTCGTTTGGATCCCTGGTCACCAAGGTATGGACGGTAACGAAGAGGCAGACCGATTAGCGAGAATGGGTTCTGCCCAAAAACCAATTGGCCCGGAACCAATAGTACCGATACCAACGTGCGCTATCATGAGTGTGCTTAAGAGGAAGACACACGAGAGGTTTGTCACTGAATGGAAGGCAGCTTCACTACGGCAATCAAAAGTTTTTATTCGGGAGCCCAACGAACAATGGACAGGGAAACTAATGGGCCTCCGAAGGAACTGCTTGAGAATTGTTGTAGCAGCACTCACAGGACACGGCCCATTCCGCAAACACCTGCAGCAAATAAAGGCCATCCCTCCTGGCGACATCAGTTGTCGACACTGCGGTGAGGAGGAGGAAACGGCAAAACACCTCCTGTGCGACTGTCCAGCGATGTGGCGTTCACGAAAAGACTACTTTGGGGCTGCTTTCATCTCCCCGGAAGACGTCATGAGCCATCCTACCAGATCGGCGGGCTTCATAAGAACAATGCAACTATTTTAGTGCAGAAGTGATACAGGGTGTTCAAAGGGTTTTCCCGAGCCTACGTCTCTGGCCGCTTGCGGCACCTGTTTGACTCATAGACATAATAATAATAATAATAATAATGGGCCTGCCCAGGGACCGTCCAAAAGAGTTCGCCACTTGTTGGTAGTTCAGGGTGTGGATGAAGTAAACTAATCCTATTTGTCGTATTTTTTTAATAAGGCTTGCATATTTCATTTCTTTCAGTTGGCCCTCAGACTCCCCAAATTGGAGCATTTCGGTTGGACCAAGAAACGCCTAAGCGCATCCCTGGGAAATACTCGCCAATAGATACTTGTGCAACTGAAGCTGCTACTCGATTTGAAGGTAAGTGTTACTGTCAACGACAAAACCTGAACCAATCCCAATCATCCCCCCCCTTCTTGTTGTACTTATTTCATAAATGATCCCTGCGACTTAATTATTACTCTACATTGTCAACATGTATATTTTATGTTAATGAAACTGATTTTTTCTCCTTTTAAGTTGGCAAACTACCCGCCTATAGAATAGTTCACTTGGCCCATCTCTTCAGTCAAATTCGAGGAGGCGTCCATGTTCCATTTGACTGCAGCTTTGCCAATATGGAATTTATTAAAGAGGTGAAAATAAGGACGCGCAGTATTGCGTCAACCCAGTTGATGTTTCAATGCCGACACTGCAATATTGTAAAACACTACGATCTGCAACCAAGGGATGAAGATATCGATGTAAAATTGGTCAATGGTGTAATTTCAGCTGGTATGTTTGTTTTCATTGTCAACATTAACAATTGTATCTCCATAAAACTAGCCTTTATGTAATCCTTCTGTCGCCGGTAAACGCAAGCTCTGGAACAAAAAGCTGCGCTCTTATTTATTACTCCACAATTAATCTTCCCCACTCACAATGGAGCAATTGTTGAATATGTATGTACTTCACTCTTTTCCCTCCCGACTGTCAAATTGTGGGCACTTACCACTTCTTGCAGTTGCGGTCCCTCCCTGCTGAGATCAAGCATTGTTCATTTGGTTTGGCATTTCTAATCAATTCATTTAATTTTAGGAGTTGGTTACGCTGCCGCTGCGCCAATTTTAGCATCGATGAACATCGCACTTATGTGTGAAAAAAAAGTTTATTATAGTTTATTAAACCCCTTAACCCCCCCCCCCCCCCTTGGATACGGCCTTCCTGCTCTTGTATTCTACTCTGAATTACTAAGTAAATTCGATCCTCTTGAGGATTTGAACTACCGTTATCCCAATTGAAATGCAAGCTATCTAACCTCTCGACCACTGCCTTCGCCAGAGGATACTAGTTTGAAACTTCTACTTGACCTTCACTTTTCTCCTAACTAATGGCAACCATAAGCCGGCCGCCTTACCAAGTTGAATCCAGCGGACCAGAGCAGGTTCAAAGATGCAGATAACTTGGTAGTGTGCACAGTGCCGGTAGGGAAACATGGTAGGACTTGTCCTGGTCACCTCCGAACTAATCGTGTGACTTCACTGTGTTTCCCAAGTGGTTCGGAATCCACTATAATCAGGAGGTCCCCTGTCCTATGGGCCCACACCGTGGCCTGGGACTGTGTCCAACCATACTACTACTACTACTACTAATCGCAACCATATAACGTGTCTAATGTCAGCTGACTCTTCGCCCGCTGTGAGAGCTCTTGAGGAGCGGTTTTTGACAGGAAATGGTGTCATTAGTTAAGGATGGAGTATAGTTCAAGTAGACGTTTCAAACTAGTATCCTCTGGCGAGAGCCGTGGTCGAGTGGTTAGACAGCTTGCATTTCAATTGGGTGAACGGTAGTTCCAATCCGCAAGGGGATCGGATTTACTTAACAATGCAGTGTAGAATACGATAGCAATGAGTCAATCGACCATAAGCCATCAGTCCATATCAGGACTAAGGCTGGGAGTAGCACCCACTCCCGAAACGTCGCCCACTTCCCCTGACAGTGGGCTCCGCCCTTATTGTTCGTTGACCATGAGACCCATG
Organism: Psococerastis gibbosa; assembly: GCA_963971405.1. Lineage (NCBI taxonomy): Eukaryota > Metazoa > Arthropoda > Insecta > Psocodea > Psocidae > Psococerastis > Psococerastis gibbosa. The sequence goes on from OZ020492.1 coordinate 9,208,515, forward strand.
CCTCTTATGACTATTAACACAACAGGCAATGTAAGTCAAACTAACCCTTTGTAAAAATGTTTAACTGTAACTTTTGTACTGTCTTAAATTGTGTTTTATTTTTTGTTCTCTGTCCATGTACTTTACCTGCTGAAGTCTGCTATGGTTGTGACTTGTGATTGTGTTTGATTTTGGGTTGCATTAAATGTAACTGTTGATTTCAATTGCCATATTTCTATTTTCTCTGGCAGTCGTCTGTATTCGAATTAGCTTTGTAGCAATAGAGACCTACTGCCATCACCGTCGGACAGATGAAAGTAAGGGGGCGAAGGGGAGGGGTTGCAGTTCATATGTTGACTAGGGGTTGTTGGTCACAATCATGAATGTATCCAGCATGGTAACTGCAAAGGCTTTCACGGCTGGAGTCAAATGAAGAACCAGTAGAATCCTGGTTGATGGGCCATGGTCGAGATGAAAGTGAACTGAAGATGTCGACCGCAGATGTTGACGAAACGTTTGGAAGTTCACTTTCATCTCGACCACGGCCGATCAGCCCGGATTCTACTGGTTCTTCATCGTATCCATAATTTACAATGGTTGTGCTATGAGCAGCAACTTTCAACCATCAATATGTGTTATAGTACAGCAAGACTTATAAGCAGAGTACCTATTTAACTTGTAAGGTAAGCCTCTATAGGCAATTAGATAATTAGAGAACGGAAGACATGGAAAAATGGATGGAAACGGGGTTCGAACCCGAGTCTCCAACTTGTGGATGTTGTTCTGACCGCTCAACTTACGAATTCAGTATTCAGTAAAGGGGGGAGCTGCCCCCCCCCCCCCCCAATTTTGAAAACTAATGTAAGTTAATTTATTACGCTCTCAATCATATTCCACATCACATTCCCTATTTTGGCCCACAACCACACCCCCCCCCCCCCCAATGGGCTGGATTCGTCCCTGGGTCCCGTCCATTTTTCCTTTCTCTAATGTAGGCCTACAATCTTCTGTTTTGTTGGAGAGATGAACCGTTTGCTATTTTAGTCTCTTGATTTTACATTTCCCAACTGAGTTCGAAATGAGAGACCATTTATCGCATTTCCAACATCTAGGTATGTATTAAATGTATACCAAATACGTATGTCCGATGTGGGTGTAGGTACCCAGATGGCACACAATAACCCAAACCCATTGTTTGCGCCTCAGTTGGGTTTTAGGGACCGCCAACCCTCCATTTGGAGGGGGGCGTGTGCTATATGGGTGTAGACACCCTGCCGCTTTCAAGTTCAAATGCAATGGGGTTCATTTGTGGCGTCATTTTGTAGATGGCAGCACCAGCTGCAATGATATCAGAGCGTTGATTTTTCCATAAGCCTCAATACTATTTTAAAATGTTTTTTAATTACGTATTATTTTAAAGTGATATATATGAAAATTTCACAATTAAAATCATAACAAAAACTCCTGTACTAACTCATTCAAACACAGTTTACAAAACACATAATTTACTACCCTTACAACTTCTATACAAAAAACATATACTCCTATTTTGCCATAAATACATTGCACTTCATACTACACCTCTCAAACCCTTACACTCAGCTGCCACTAGGTCCACAGCTTATCAAGTACTACCACTCCCTAAATGGAGCAAGACGAACTCGCGGCGCTCACTACTATACCAAGCAGTAACACTATACAATTACACAAATAAACGCACCTACAACAGCGATTCACCAGGAAAAAAAACAGTACAGGCTTATAAACGTGAAATTGTACTCTGGCTGGAGGGGGAATTATGTCACTTAAACTAACTACGTCTTGTAATTTATTTATTTATTGATTTTTACTTAGGAATGTATTTCAGTAACAAGGACCATAGTCCGCTTTGTATGTGTAAATTTAAAAAATGTAATAGAAACCGAGACATTGTATTGCTTAACAAGGACAATAGTCCGCTTTTTTTCCATGTCAATATTTATTAATATTTTTAAATATTAGTTATATAAGTTAAAACTTATATTAGGTATGAAGTGCCACCCTCCCACGCTTCGGCTTGAGGGGGCACAGGTTATTTCACGTTCACATGTTCATTTTGTTGAGAAATATACGGTTTTTCTATTCTATTCTATATTTTTCAATAAATCATGGAGAATATATATATTAAATTATATGCAGCGAAATAAGGTCCAGGCATAGTAAAAATATTATAAAAAATATTAAAAGAATTAATTAGATGCTAAGAGCTTAGTTTTCGCATGCAAACGGCGGCCATTTTGAATAATATGGATATCGGTTTGTCGTCAGCGAACCTAGTGACCAAAACTGTCCCTACAGAACCTCATTGACAGCTCCGCCAACGTTTAACAAATGAAAACGTTTTATCCAATTTTCAATTTTATACTCCTGTCCTTACTGACAAAATCTCTACGGCCAGCTCCCTCTTAATTTTGAGAACATAGAGTGAATGATATTAATTTAATTATCTAATTATTAGGAGGAGACATGATTCCCGAATTAACAGCGATGGAAGAAGCATTAGAATCGATGGAAGGAAGATCGTGGAAGAGGTGTGTCGTAGGGGGCGTTGAGCGTCGGATTGATCTCAGGGTGCTTGAGCCTTACAAGCGAGTTCTTTCCCACGGCGGCTACCTATCACAAGGCTCCAGAAATGCCATATTAGTCTTCAGCGCTTGCTTTTTACCTGATCGGTCCCGCATTGACTATGACTATGTGATGAATAACCTATTCATGTGAGTTATTTTGGTTTTTATGATGACAATAAGATAGTAACTGCAGATCCACTGCACACTAGGCTAGACTAAACAACATTTTGTGGTTGCCGGTTATGTGGTCGCATTATAGATTTTTTATGCAAGAATAACGAATAAGCCAATAATTCCCCACCACGTTACAACCTTCTATAGTATTTTATCCATGCTCCATACAAGTTTAGTCTTTTATGTATTTTTCAATTAAGCTACTAGTAGATGTTTGGTTGTTTTCATGTCATCTAGTGGAATCAAAACTAACTCTCTAACTAGATGGATAGTATCTTACACATCAAGAATTGACTGTATTCGAGCGAAGCCTAATAGTTGGTTCAAATATCCTGCCGTTGGCTTATTTCGCAGGCTCAGTAACAGAGCAAATTAGTGATGCTCATTTATTTAATCTGGCGTCTCCGAGTCAACTCTCTCGGTTCATCGTCTTCCTATTAACAAAGTATGCTTTAAAGTATATACTCGAACGCACACCTAATCGATATAGGGAGCAGGGTAATTTATTGTCGTCATTTACCTTAGTTTTGACTCGTACCCGTATTCGGACTAGGTTATATCGCGCTCACGCCTGTTACAATTTGCCAATGGTACGCATGTCTCAGCTTCTCCATTGCAACTTGTAGCCGGTGTAGATGTACAAATAGGAATTGTGCCAGTTCCCCACTGGCCGAAACCATAAATGAAAACAATATCAAAAATGTCTGAAAAATCGCTGGGGTCACTAACAGGGCTAGGTCCAATGAGTCTCTACAAAGTCTATAGAGAGCCTGTTTCCGCTCGTACTCGGCCAATTCCTGCTGGAAGTTGGCCTTAACAAGCCTTACAAAGTAACAATAGTTAAATGCACGTAACTATAGGGTTCTGCCAGTTACTTTCAGAGAAGCTATAGGTTTTGACCAATAAAATTGTCTTGATAGTACTGTATGTAATCCAAACTTTACGCGAGACTTGCATTTCAGGTACGTGATCTCAACTTTAGATCAGCTGGTGACTGATGACTATGTTCTGGTCTATCTGCATGGAGGAGCCGCCCCTAGCGTCATGCCAAAGTTCTCATGGCTCAAAGAGTGCTACCGGATGATAGACCGCAAACTCCGAAAAAACCTCAAAGGTCTCTTTTTGGTCCATCCAACGTTCTGGCTCAAGACCCTGTACATTATGACGAAACCATTTGTCAGGTAATTTATGGTTCTCACTCGTTGGGCTATTTGTTTTTCAATTTTAGGGGGGGGGGGGAGGACTTTAAAAAGCCTTTGACTGAAGTTCTGCTAGTCGTGTTTTGTGTCTAACCTGTTAAATGTATGCCTGTGAGCCACTATGTACTGGGTGTATTATGTACAAGCAGGCTCACTTTCTTTCTTTACTGTTATTGAAGTCCACGTGTTAAAAATGTTTAAAAAACATTACTTCGCTCGTCTGTTTTCAAATTCCCCCCCCCCCCCCCCCCCTGTGAGACCACCAAAAATAGGCTACCTTTAAATGTACCCCTTGCTTGTGGCGTCTCTGAAGAAAAATCCTGATTCATATTTACTAGATCAAGAATATCAATTGAAACTTTCCGGCGCTTTCAGCACCACCTTTCAAAATACTTGTCTAGGGGGTTTTAAGCAGCATTTTACTCGACAACAGCAGTAGTAGTATACCTTCCTTGAAAGATTCTGTTGTGACTTCCCTATTGTTTTGATTGGTTGGCCGCAAGTTTTTTTTTTTTTTTTTTTTTTTTTTTTTTTAATTTAAGATTCTCAGTTAGGGAAGCTTTGCACATTATATTAAAACATATTTGTGGCTATTGCTTGCGAGAAAGGTTTTGGTTTGATATTTATTTTTCATGGGATAATGTAATGTAAGCCTAAATTTCACGTGATCTTAATAAGCGCTTCACTTTTTGTTTCAGTTCCAAATTTAGCAAAAAGTTGTTTTTCATCAACTCCTTAAAAGAACTGTATAAGAGAGTGCCTCTTGAAAAAGCAAGCATTCCAGAGAGAGTTGTGTGGTACGTAACATTATTGTATAAATGCTGATTCAAAAATTATAATACTTAGGATGAATTCAATGTTCCCGTATTTTATAATTCAACCGCATTTGGAGTGCTTTTACGTAGTAATTGGTCTAAGAAGCAATAATTGTGACAGACGTATCCTCATTGTGTGTTGAAATCGAACAGGAGCAACTGTTTGGGCAAAGCTGATATTTATAGCAAGCTGAGGGGTGGTGGGGGGTGGAGGTGGAGGCTTTCTCGCACCTGTTTGGCTCCCTGCTATCTCTACCTGATTTCCGGATGGCGACATAATTTTATTAGTCGTAGTCTTGTTTAAGGTTGGATACGACATTCTGTTAACTTTCAGTAATTTTATTTTTTTATTTTTCAGTTTTGATGTCGCCAAGGAAGGTTTGAAGAGCTAATAATAATCCTTGGAATATGTAAAATAGCTACTGCATTCCTTCATCACAACAAACCGAAATTCATTCAGTGTGATACAAAAGTTACCGGATTGTTCATGTAACTCCGGCCGTGAAAATATTTGTAGTGTATATTTCTAAGCTTAGTTTGTAATGCCAACTTTGTTTTTTTTAATTTGGACAGCCAATTTGAAAATTTTATTTTTATATTCGATTTAATGCTAGCAGGATTGTTAATCATAATTCGTAATGCCATTTCTCTTTAATTTGGGCAGCCATTTTCAAAGTTTTATCTTTATTGTATATTAAATGTAATACGAACTTGTTGATATTACTTCTAAAAAGTATTATTTGCTTGTTGCTTCACGTCGCTTAATTATTTATTAATTAATCAGGATCAGCTTTATAGCCTTCTGTAGGCACAGCACGAGATATCAAGCTAACTTATTACGATTACCGGAGTTAAAAATGGCAACAATGGAATTTTTGAAAAACATTTTGAATCTTCAAAATCTTCTGTTTATATTTTTAACCCCGGGTATAATTAAGGTAACTTTGCTGCTGGTACTTCACGCTTTCTAGATTTTAAGGTCATTTGTAATGTTTGTCAGCAATCTGTTTCTGTCTGTTTCGAGCACAATGATTCTAGATTTTAATCGTGTTAAGTAATAGAAGAGTTATCTCGTTCTCTTTATTGTTTGAGAGCGTAATCTTGTGTACTGAAATTAAAGTTGCACTTCTTTATTGATAACGTTACAAATTCTTATAATGAATGCTCTGGTTTTCTGATAAATATTCTTAATATGAAATGGATATCCGTTCACTATCCGGCATCCGGCCAAAAATTGCAATTTTTTTATTATAATTACTCATTTTAGTGTGACGATATACCGTATTAACAAGGTCAGATGTATACCAAACAGCTATCCGTTTCCTCTCTAGCTGTGGTCAACGTTGCATTTCTTATTGTAATTCACACGAGCTGCAGACTACTTGATTATGGGAACACTGTTGAATTTGGGCTGATGGGCCGTTGTCAATTTTCCAAACCTTTCGCCTTCGGCATGCAATCATAGAAGTCTGCGTAGTACCACTGAAGATGTTGACGAAACGTTTTGAACTACGCCTTAAAATCCACCACAGATCAGATCCTACTGCTTCATCACCTGGCTACGACCGTGAAAGTCTTCATAATTATATAAGGCAACTAGATGGTCGCAACCTCTTCTTTTGACTCATTGAGGGAATGAAGGGAGCTGTACAAAACACTGGCTATGGAAAATTTACTTCTATTGAAAAATCGTGACCGCGAGTTTCAACCGAAAAGAAGAACCTGCGACAATCAAGGAGCCTTCCATTTGCCTGATCAAAAAAAGATCTGGTGGTGTTAAGATCTCCATTCCGTGCAAATGAAAGTCCATATTAGCTGAAATCTACTCACAAACAGTTTTCCCAGGAACGTGTGATATTGTCAAGAGACCTTTTCAAAAGAGAGCAACTGACGATCTACTGTTATATAGTAGGACCTAGTTAGTAATGGTGAAGTTTCCTGTGGGTGATGAATAGAAGAGATTTTATTTAAAAAATCACAACAACAAAAATGATTATTGGTATAGTTGGGTAGTCAGAATCAGAAATAGCCAAGACCACGAACAAACATTAAGTTAAGAATTAGTGGTATATTAGTAGCATATAATTGCTCTTAATACACAATCTGAAACAAATAACCGTGTCTTCTGGACACCTATTACCGCTGGTGGATAACAGCAATGAGTTTCATCTTATAGGTTTTTTTGTCAATTAGGGCATGGAGGTATTTCAGGTCATTGTGGGTACCGGTATACGATTTCTGTCCAGAATTTATAAGAATCTGTCTGGTCAAATAACTGATTTTTTTTTTTCTGTTAAATTAAAATACCGATCAATTCTCAGTTCTCGCTGAGGCTCGGAGATACAATTTTAGAAGTCTCCGCAGTGCCACTGAAGTTGGCGAAGGCAGATTTTTACGACGAAATGATGAAATTAGGTCTTTTTGTTCTATTACTAAGCCAATCTAGGCTATAAAGCCCTCTCGTAACACTCAACTAGTAAGACCCGGGAGCGCCTGCTTTACATGCCCTCCGAAGCATGGCCAGAAAATGTAGGAAGTGCAGGACTCGAACCAACAACCTTTCGGGTGAAATTCAGAGTCCGTACCACTACTCAACATGTCCTGATTAAAAGCACTCTTTCAGATCGACCACGGCCCATCATATTGGATTCCACTGCTTCGTCAAATAGCTCCAGCGTTGAAAGTCACTGCAATTATATAGGATATTAATATATTAATGAGGTATAACTTAAGTAATGTAATACCTGTATAATTTAACAGTCACTGTCATCAATATATAAAACTTCATTAAGGAACCCGACACAAAAGTAAGTATGGTGACCCGTTGGAAACGGATTAAGTTTGGGGAGGGCTCTGGTATCCGGATCCGAGGTATATATTGTAAGGACATGACATAGAATATATATTATTATATATATATAATATATTATACAGACTTATTTCACCTGAATGTTGCTAATTTCCAGTACCTACCACACTTGCTTCATTTTCTGGTCATGATTCGAAGACATTTAAATAGCCTGGTTGAGTGTAAGAGTGGGCTTAGTTATAAAACATAAAGTCATTATTTATTTATTTATTTAATTATAGTTTTAAAAAAGGTTGAGCCCCGGACTTCCTATCGTATTATTCACTCATGCCTATGGCAATACACTAAGTATCTGGAGCGTAGGCTACCTGATAAAATTGACTTTGTTTTTTTAAGGGCAAATCGAACACCCCTACTCAGCTACGCATTTGATAGCAGTAACGCTTTGATTTTAAGATGAGGAATGTAAACGCAAACAAAGGGGGTCGGGACTCCCGACTCTGGAGTCTTCGACGTTTGAAAAATAGGTCCGGAATAGTGAGGGTTTATGTATTTTGACAGCAGCAATGTTCAGATTTTACAGTTCTAAAATTATTGAAAGACGAAAGTGATCTTTGATTTTATGTTTTAATTGGTTATATAGCCTAATATTCATATTGATTATTTTTTGCCCGGTTAGGTGCCCCTATAGCTAGGAGATGTGACAACTGGGGCCAAACTCCAAAGTCGCAATGTAGAGGAGGAGAATTTCTTCTACTTCTAATCCTCATTAATTTGATGACTCTTACCAATATTTTATTGAAATGTTTACTTTTCTGGGGTGGCCCCCGGGCCTCCCTGTTTGGAGTCTGTTCAATAAGATGACTTTTGACTTTTTGCTCTATTACTAAGCCAACCTAGCGGAGTTAGGGCTGTAAATCCCTCTCTTACACTAAACTAGGAAGACCCGGGACCGCCTGCTTTACCTGTTTTGTGTAGTTATTTCTTCAAACATTTTACAGGAGACTCCCGGGCCCTCTAGTGTTTAGATAGAAATACGAATCTTCGTCTGTTAAACATTACACTTAAATAAATAAATGAGGGCTTTTTTTTTCTATTACTAAGCCAACCTAGCGGAGTTAGGGCTATAAAGCCCTCTCTTACACTCAACTAGGAAGGCCCGGGACCGCCTGCTTTACATGCCCTCCGAAGCATGGCCAGAAAATGTAGCAAGTGTAGGACTCGAACCAACAACCTTTCGGGTGAAAGTCAGAGTCCGTACCACTACTCTACATGTCCCGACTTACTGCTTACACTTACTGCTAACAAAATGATTAAAACCCCGATAATACAGGCCTATTTTTTCAAAAAATAATGTTTCACGAAGGAATTCATACAGGTCAGAATTTTACTTAATTTCATACGAGTATCACACTATTGACTGCTGACCTCCCTCAAAATTCCAGGTCAAAATTACAGTCTTGCCAAGATGCACTCTGGAAGCGCCAAAGGAGTCTCTGATTGGACGAAGGTGGCACCAGAAATTACAAATATTTTTGGCGAAGTGACTGTTCAATCTCTCCTATAGACAACACTAGCAATACCTATGTAAAACAAATCCCTGTTTTTAATAATGATAATAATAATAAAAGCGCCTTTAATGAAGAGAAAACATAACAATCTTCTCAGCGAATATTAACCAATCAAATTTTCACCCACACAAAAAGCCTTTTCAACTCATCTAATCACCCGCTCACACTTTAAGCGACTCCGGTGGCAGTGTAGCGAGCTTGTAGTTGTGCCAGTCTCTACACACCTTGCGATCGGAGACGTGTCGTAACTCGACGCAAATACCTGTTAGGTTACTGAAGGAGGCAGTTGAAGGATAATCGGATGCATTCACTAAATCGTTTGTACGCGATTAACCTTTTATTGCTTTCCAATTTATACGTAGTATAAGGAAAGCTTTGTGATAGTCGAAATTTTTGATTCCGAGATTTCAACGGATTTACACGTTTTGAGGTCCCAGGAACCCAAAAAAGTGGTTTTTACGAAATGTCAGTCTGTCGCTCTGTCTGTCTGTCTGTCGGTCGGTCTGTCTGTCTGTCTGTATGTCTGTCTGTCTGTCTGTCTGTCTGTCTGTCTGTTCATCGATTACCGGGCAAACTACTCGGTGGATTTGTGTGAAATTGGACTTGTAGGTTCACAAAAATCATACCTCGAGAAGATTTTTTGCTTTCCAATTTATACGTAGTATAAGGAAAGCTTTGTGACGGTCAAAATTTTCGATTCCGAGATTTCAACGGATTTACACGTTTTGGGGTCCCACGAACCCAAAAAAGTGTTTTTTACGAAATGTCTGTCTGTCGGTCTGTCTGTTCATCGATTTCCGGGCAAACTACTCGGTGGATTTGTGTGAAATTGGACATGTAGGTTCACAAAAATCATACCTCGGGACCATTTTTTTTATTTTGGGCTAACTCAATTTGGGGGGGTTTTATTTTCAAAAAACTCCAAAAGAACGTCTAAAAAAATTATTTCTCAAAAACGGCTCCAACTATTTCTTTTAAATTCACATATATTCTAGTCGTTATTAATGTTGATAAAATTCGGGGGGTCGCTTACCCCTTGATAGTTTGCTTCTGGGGGTAAAAAAATAAAAATAACTTAATTTTAATGAAAAATGACTAAAAAATAATTTTTCTGCGAAACCTTTCTATCGATGATTTCTACCTTCAGGCATGTTTTAGGTGTTAAATTGAGTAGCGAAACCGGACAATTTGGTTTCCCAAAAAACTATTTGGTTTTGTGCAAAAAAAATTTTTTTGAAAAAATGAAAGCAAATTCACGCTGAAATGCATTGCGTGCCCTGCCATTATTGCTGTGTAGTAATGTGTTGGTCTATCCTATCAAGAATTTACGTCACCTCCAGTGACGTCAGGTGAACGCCCCGCCCCCCCTCGTGATATCCGAAATTTAACCATAGGAAAATTATTTACCATGACATTAATCATTTTCTCTCCCTACTGATTCATAAATAGGAAAGCATGTTCGAGTAAACTCGGACCGGTTCTTTATTAATTGTGTTGTATTTACTTGTTGTTGTTCTGACTGTTACCGATACCTATGCATTGTGGATATATAGCCTACCGGGTGTTTCAAGTCTTCCGTCCACCCCTTTTATTTCAGCTGACGGGATGAAATATTGACATGGCGTAAAAAACGTAGACCAAGTCGGGGTCAAAGTTTTTATGTGGTGAATCCAGGCCTGCAGCCCGATCCTGGCGATTTCGGATTGTTAGAACACCGGGGTTTATTTTTTAATACCGCAGTAGTAAGGTGTCACGTGACGGTGTTAAAATATGCGCGGGAAATTCAAATTAATAAATTATCAGAATACAAGAGAATTACTGAAAACGAACGCATTGTTCAATAATTGAAGGAAATACTAATAAGCATTAAAATGTACTGGTAGAATTCTGAAATATAATAAGAATTTTAATTAATGTATATATGTATAATTAATGTATAATGTATGTAATCTAAGGGAGAAAAAATTAAAAACTCACCAAAAATATTAATTTATCAATTTGAATTTCCCGCGCATTTTGCACTCATTTGTTTAAAACAATTTAATAAATACCGGTATTATAATAATCCCAAATCGCCATGATTGGGCTGCTGGATGTCATTGTCAAATTTCATAATGAAAATAAATGTAAATGGTGGTTTACACTGTGATGGCAGAAAAGTTGTAATCCCCTTAAGCCCCGTACACGCGGGCTTTTCCCCTAATTATCTCTGGTCGGGATTAAGTGGAGTCAGGGGGACCATTACGGCAGTTATACTGTTAATTAAAATGTTCCTCGTAAAGTTTAGATTAATGGGTGCGAGGGGATGCGGCAAGGGGCCTTTTTAAAAGCACCAACATATAACTTGCCCATTCTTTTAAGAGGGGGTGGTCAATTTCAATTTGGATCTTTTAAAGCCCACTACTAGGCAGGCAGATGCTTGACAATATAAAAAAAAAGCTGTATACGTGAATCGTAAGAACTTTTTTTTTAAAGGATTGAGAGTTGACTTAGTGAAGGTCGAAATAAATAGCTGCAACCAGCATGCACATCAGCACATGCAGTTCGTTTCGACCACAGTAGTCACTCGCTCCTTAACTGGGTTCCGCAGGCTGCGCTAATCATCCGCTTGGACATATTTGGGCAAACAAGTCCGAATTTAGTATAGCTTGCTAGATTGTCATTGAACGTATATATATATATTGAACATATGACTGGAAGCTTGCTGTTCTTTACTGTGGCGCTACGGGGAATGCCTGTTCAAATCACACCATCCTTTCCCGCCAGAACGCTGCGTATGTGGACAGGATGTGCGCTGCAGTTTTTAACTCGTCTGCACACATTTTGCGAGAAGTTGTTAGATAAGCATTATATGGACTATGCCCCGTCAGGAGAGGGAACACTACTCTAATTTCCTTCTGCTTTCCCTTAACTTGTGTACACCTGGTGCAGTGCCGGATTAAGCTAGCGCGGGGCCTGTAACAAATTCTGTGAAGGGACCCTTGATTTGATATAGGTTCTCAAGTTTAGGGTATTAAATAAAACAAAACTGTTACAAATAACATTTTCTGGAATTAATATAGCAAAATATGGACAGGCGTAGGAGCGCAGAGCCCCCCCCCAATTCGAGGGGCAAGTGGCAACACTGTTGCTACGTGGCTACTCCGGTACTGCTGTGGTAAGGGCTCTCTGATGTATATTTTTTAGTGAAGTGAAGAACCAGTAAAATCCGGGCTGATGGGCCGTGGTCGAAATGAAAGCGAACTTCCAAACGTTTAGTCAACATCTGCGGTCGACATCTTCAGTGGAACTGCGTAGACTTCTAAGATTGTATCTCGGAGGCTCTGCAGCGACTGAAGATGTCGACCGCTGATGTTGACGAAACGTTTGGAAGTTCGCTTTCATTTCGACCACGGTCCATCAACCCGGATTCTACTGGTTCTTCATTCGACTCCGGCCGTGAAAGCCTTGGCTGTTACATTATATTTTTCAGTGCTCAAGTTCTCCATTCTTATGCCAGTGGGCTAGTAGTAGCGTTTGTATTGGTCTCTTGACTGACGACGGGTCCCACAGATAGGAAAGGTTCGTTTTCTGTTGTGGGTCAAGAATCAGGATGAGTCAATCCTGTTTAGGTCGTCAGATTGCTCGTTTCCGTGTATTTTTCTGTGTCCAGGGATCCAAACGCAGCATTCTGTTATCAACCCAGATGATACCGTTGAGGTGCTGAGAGCTTTTATGGCTGCTTGACTACCCGAACATATAGGGATTCGAGGCCAAGACTTAACAGCATAAAAATATCCAAGGCTTGTCTTAATGAGGACTAATAAGGACTTTTTGTTGTTTCTATTACTATGCCAACCTAGCGGAGTTAGGGCTATAAAACCCTCTCTTACACTCAACTAGGTAGGCCCGGGACCGCCTGCTTTACATGCCCTCCGAAGCATGGCCAGATAATGTAGCCAGTGTGGGACTCGAACCAACAACCTTTCGGGTGAAAGTCAGAGTCCGTACCACTACGCTACATTATTGTGGAAAAATCCACCTGAAGCACTGACACATGAGCCCCTAAGTGGATTGATGCTTCGGTCTGAAGACGAGCACAATAGACGCCAGCCGCTGCTTGGCCATTCATAAGAGACCCGTCGGTCAAGAGGATTGTTTCAATTTCCCGGATGAAAGTAGGTACCCCTTCTGCCCAGTCTTCCCACGAGGGCATCCCAGTATTGAGGCAATTGCCTGGGTTTATTATAGGGCTAGTTTTGTCCTTCGGCATCCCTCCTAGTTTTCCAAAGCTCCACTCTGGTGGTCTCATCCATATGACCAAGGGCGGATTTCAGGGGGGGTCAGAGGGTCCGGACCCCCCCCCCCTAAACCCCCCAAAAAATTAACTTACACTTGCACAATGGGTTTACAGCGGTAATTAAAAATAATTATGTTTTTTAATGTTATAATCCACTGAACCTGTCCGCTGACCCCCCCCCCCTAAATTGGAAGCAAAACCCGCCCTTGCATGTGACTGAACTTTTCAGCCTCCAATGCGCCAGTTGTGCCAAGTTCTGTAGTCAAGGAGACTTGATTTTTTTTTTCATTTGAATATATTCTGAATATTGAATTGAATTTTTTACACGTAACCACGACACTAACCACTGGATAGAATCGACAAATTTTTAAGCTGAACGACAGACGAAAAAATAGTACCTTTCAATACTGTATAATCCATACTTTACTGCTTATAGGGAGATAATTCTCCCCCAGATCTATTATGATTCGCAACAAAATGCCCCCCGTAATGAAAACCGGATCGAGGGGTGGGGGAGGGGGGAGCCTTCCTTTGCGTCATTAACAGAGAAGTGGAGCATTAGGAGCGGTAATCGCACCTCCGAGGGTAGGGACCCGGGGGCTGCCCATTTACCCCGTTGATTGGGCCCCTCCCCCTCCCCATACCCCCTATAACCCCCCCCCCCACATGCCTATCCTGCTCCCTTTCACCCTAAAGCTTTGCTGTGTTATTAACAATTGATTATTATTTGACCTTTACCACCTCTATTGCCGTTTGACGGGCTCTTTTTAATTGCTGATTTGCTGCAAATAAACTGTTACTTGCATAGCCTACTTGCAATTTGGGTTTGCGTTGTTGTACATTTTTTGAGGTGTGCGTTTCGTATATATATATTATTAGAAACAGGCGCGGATCAACGGGTTGGGCTATGGGGGCTATAGCCCCCCCCCCATTAGGTTCCTCAAAATGCGTAAAACCCCACTATTTCAGTCCTATTTTTCACAAATTTTATCTCGGGGGACACCCCCGGGCACCCCTTGTGCTTGATTGTATTAATTACCTATAATATAGAACCCTTATTGCTCTAAAACTGCGTAACATCCCAATATTTCAGCCCTATTTTCAAATTTATTTTCGTATTTCAACTTAGCCCCCTCCTTGGTCTCATTCTAGATCCGCGTCTGATCAGAAATTATTACTTTCCTATTAGTACGTTAATATAAAAAATTATAGCTGTGTGATGTTCGAAATTTCCGGCTTCAAGATTTCAACGGATTTATAATATATGTTTTGAGGACCCAGGAACGCAAAGAAGTGGTTTTTAAGAAATGTCTGCCTGTCGGTACGTCATGCATCTTGTCTTATGTACCCATAACTTTACAGTAATCATACTTCGGGGTCATATTTCTATTATGAGTTAACTCAATTTTGGGTGGTTTATTTTTCATATATATTTTAATCGTTATCAATGTGAACAAAAACCCAAAACAAAAAATAAAACAAATTCAATTTCAATAAAAAATAATTTAAAAATATTTTTTTCTGTGGTACTTCAGGTGCTTAAATAGATATACCGTACATATACAGTAGGAGTCCAATAATCCGGCACGTTCGGGACCGGCTCGGTGCCGGACTACCGAAAATTCCGGTCGATCGGGAGGTAATTATAAGAACAATTAGGTTAATAATTAAACTACAAATACAGTATGCAAATACGATACATACAACAAAATTTATTTTACATTTCATATAATGTATGCACACGTACTGTAAAACATATTTCACTTAGATTTAAAAAAGTCACGAATGTCTTTTTGTTTTCTTGACTTTTGGCGTTTAGTATAAAATTTATGTCAAATGATACGGTAGTCAATCATTTCTGAAGCACCGTAGCGATGCCGGACTATCGGCCATTCCGGACTGTTGTATTCCGAACTAATGGACTTCAACTGTATCCAGAAATAATTAGAAAACCCATTTAAATTTTGCCCCAAGTTTTTTAGTGACAAGGAGTCGGTGGAGCAGAAAAAGAATTTAGCCAACCCTATTGCCGATTAGGATAAATTTTAATTGCTATTCGTGGGATGAATAAACTTTCCGAAACTGTAACAGCTGTATTGGTGAGGTCCCAAATGCAAACCCGGCTAGAGGTTTAGTCCTAGGTGCAGCATGGCCCAGGTTTTATTACCTCATTATGAGTCTCTATACCAGGGGCTGGCAACCTGCGGCCCTTTCCATGTAAAGTTGCGGCCGACCTCTTTTTTACGGGTGAGAGATGCAAAACATTTCGGTCTGCGGCTGTTCTTTGATATGTACTGCCTGTGCTCGGAATTACTTCAATCAGAGAATTTCATTAATGATTAAAATAAAGTACAGTATGTAATATTGTAATATATGTACAGCACATGTAATATTAATGTGCGTTCAGTATTCCCTCGAACTCTTAAGATACTCCGAATGGTGTATGGACCAGTGCAAAATCAGGGGAGTGAGGAAGGGAGAGAGAGAGAGGGGGGGAGAGAGTGGGAGAGAGAGGCAGAGAGAGGCCGAGAAAGATGAAGAGACAGAGAGAGACCGAGAGAGAGACAGAGATAGAGAGAGAGAGAGAGAGAGTGGGGTATCCGTAAAAATGATGAGCTCTACGTGTTATACCAAGAACCTACGATAGCGGCCGAAATCAAGAGAGGCCGCATCAGGTGGCTAAGGCACGTGGAACGAATGCCAGACAATAGGGCTACAAGAGCAGTCCTATACAAGGGGCTCAATGGGACGACCACGGATACGATAGCTGGACGACGTCGAGTTGGATCTAGCGACCCTTGGCGTCGATCCCTGACGAAGGAGTGCGTAGGACCGCGCAGACTGGCGTGATGTGGTAGAACAGGCCAAGACCCTTAGCGGGCCGTAGCGCCGAGGAGTAAGTAAGTAAGCGTTCCCTCATAGGTCTTAATAAGAATTATTAGCCATGTTCCAAATGCATGGCAGTGCCGTCCAGTGTTCCTCCTTGCCGATACATTTCAAACGATATTGGGAGTTTAAAAAAAATGGATAAAACCATTTTCACCTTATATTATAAATTTGAGTTGAGCCAGCTGTAAAAAGTGCTGGCAGCAGAATACTTTTGACCAAAGGGAGCCCTCGTTTCTGACAAGATTCTGTTAACATTGAGAAATCAAAGGTTTTTTTACAAATTTTATTTTAGGACAAAATATTATTAATTTCTTTTTTTAAAAGAAAAAAAAATGTATGTCGCATGTAAACAATTAAGTGAATATATCTGATTGGCCTCTTCCATTGTTTCAGTAAGTAATACATAGGTGTTGAGTTACGACACGCCCCTTTTAAGTGCGCTATACCACCTTGCCTCAGATGCCGATTACTTAATAAATCTTAACTCATAAAAGAAACCCCATTATAACTATAAGTAAGCATAGTCTCTTTTCATTAAGCAGCTTAATTGATAGCAACAATGTAAACAAACACAAATGGCTGTTTTGTAAACATGTCAGTCATTTAGTTCACCCTGCTTTTTGTGCTGATTACAGCACCTATTATCACACATTATGTTATCTCGAGGGGACCACCTGTTAATATGGAGATTTCCTCTATTAGTAAAGCCTTGTTTACAAACAGCCTCAACGGAAAAACAATAAAAAAAAAATAACAACCTTCCGAGACAACTGTCTAGGATGAACAAATAATAAAAAAAGAAACTTTTAGTACGGTATTTAAATAAGTGCACAGCAATTGATGGGTCCAAAATGACGAAAATAAAAAATGAAATAAAGCTTGATATTTTTTTTCATCCCATTAAAAAATAAGGGTTATCAATTATGAGTCATAGAAAAAAAGAAGACAAAAAAAGAGAAATTGAAGCGACTAGGAGCCAAGGGGGGCAAGTGACATATTTTGCGTTTTGGAGCTAAGTTCACCAGGCTGTTACTCTAGCTGTTTTTTATCCTATAAACCAACTGGAACATAGGTATTTGTCATTTTGACAATGCTAGAATTCATGGAAAAGGGTTATACCTACACATTTTTAGTTGAATTACAAACTTTAGCCCCAATTATCTCGAATGTTTATTTTTGTCACTTGTGCCCCTTGGCCTCTAAGCACTTTAAATGAGATTGGATTCGAAAAATGCTCTTTCGACTGACAGAAGACCCAATATTTTTATTATTATATTATAGATGTAGAAGAATTAATTAATTTAAGATTTCCGCGAGTTTCGATGTGGAGCTGTTCATTGGGCTTAGGCCTGCCCCAGCGATATAAAGCTGTAATTGACCTTTTATTTGTTCTATTACTAAGCCAACCTAGCGCAGTTAGGGCAATAAAGTCCTCTCTCTCCCTAACACTCAACTAGGAAGGCCCGGGACTGCCTGCTTTACATGTCCTCCGAAGCATGGCCAGAAAATGTAGCAAGTGTGGGACTCGAAGCAACAACCTTTCGGGTGAAAGTCTGAGTCTGTACCACTACTCTACATGTCCTGACATATAATAACACTTTACTTCACTTCTCTTTACCCCGAACAACAATAATAATATTAATAATAGTTTCGTAGTAATTAAAAAGGGCCCGATTTTTAGGGTAATTTTCCCTCTCAATATTAAATAAATATTAAATAAAAATATGATACTTCTATAAGCTTTTGAATTTTCCCAATTTAGCAGCAATTTAGCAGTTTGTGGGAACCTGGCAGCTATAATCTCGAATACTGCGGGTCTTCCTTTGACGTAATTGTCCCAGCACGCTGCAGGGTAATTTTTGAATTAATAAGTAAGGTGACAATATTGTAGAAATTATTGCATAATTTCGCAATTATATAGAGGTTGTTAAGGGAGACTTTAGGGACTCAGGCTAATGGCTGTGTGAGTGAAAAACAAAATGGCAGTCTGCTATTTCCACTTGCTTTCTCATGGTTTCATTGCTGGAGTTTTTGGGAATGGGTGGGGGGGGGGGGGATTTCCGGGAGGGTTGAGACAAATGGGGGAGGGGGACCCAACTTTGAAACAAAACTTCCCATTCTACGCTAGCTTGAATTTTAATGAGAACATATAAAAGGTCTTGTTGCTCTTAAGTGCTATACTCGGAGACGAGTCCAGTTCATGCCTTTCAACTCCTGTCTGAGCGTTCCAAAGTTAGGCAAACATTGCATTGGTCCGTACATCGGTACATGCCAACTCAAAAATAATAAATTTTATTAATTTAATATTGTTCTAAGTTACATTTTCCTTTGTCTTTATGTCAAAAGAAGGCTATTTTATTAATCCCGTTTAGGATGAGCGGATTAGTGTCGTGAAATCAGGTATTCATGGGAATTTTATTTTGTAATTGGGTTCCACTTTATAACGAGTGTAATTTTCATTACGGTCGTACATACTCATCAGTGGATCTAGGATTTTTTTGGGGGCCAGTTTAAAAATGAATTATTCGTTTTGTATATTATTTGATATAAGCCTATATTTTGTCCAAAAAAAAACACTCGCGTCTAGTGCTTGGTACCTAGTATCTCCCCTTGTACACACCCTATTCAAGTGGGTATGCTCTTAAAACCAACTTCTTCTTCTTCTAGAGTTTCTATCTATCCCTCGGTTGACAGCAAATGTCTAAAGTTTCCTTCTCCACTCTTGTCTATCATGTGCTGTTCCTTTTAGTGCAAGGTATAGGTGTCGCCTTCTAGGTCCTTCTGGATGTCATCCAGGATTGGTGTCTTCGACCATCCCCCATTTCTATTGAGGAGTACTTCATGTCTCAGAATATGCCCCATCCCTTTTGGCTCTTCATATTAAAATGATGACAATAATAGATATTTTTTAGCTGCCCCCCCCCCCCAAATTTTGTAAGTCTGTTGTAAGTAAATTAATTACGATATAGTTTATCTGATGCTAAATGAGTTTACTCTCCTTCGCCAGTCATCGATGCCAAGGGTCTGCAGATTCCCTCGACGTCGTCCAGCCATCGCATCCGTGGTCGTCCCACTCGTCTTCTCCCTTGGGACACCTTGTGGAAGGTTGCTCTTGCAGCCCTATTGTCTGGCATTCGTTCCACGTGCCCTAGCCGCCTGATGCGGACTCTCTTGATTTCGGCTACTATCGGAGGTTCTCGGTATATCACGTAGAGCTCGTCATTTCCACAGATACGCTACTCTCTCTGTCCCTCCCCCTCTCCCTGATTTTGCACTTGCCCATACACCTTTCGGAACATCTTACGCTCCCACATTTCAGGCAGCTCCTCCTTTGACCCAACACGGGCCCTCCCAAAAAATGGGCTGGATCCGTCCCTGCTATACCCACTACTCTCTTCCAATTATTAGAAAATGTCCTACTATACAAAATAATTGTGATGCATACCTGTCCAAATTCCTTAAAAATGGCCTGCTTTCCAAATCAATTGTCTTATTTGTCTTATTGGAAAGAAAACAAAACCAAAACAAACATAAAATCCCCTCCTTTTCCTTTATCCCCCCCCCCTCCTACATAACCCATTAGGGCAAGTCCATTTGAAGTGTATGGGATTGGAAGGACTGACATAAACCATTTCCCAACCATTGAGCATGGATTTCAATCTATACAAAATGTTTCCAAAGTGTTAGACTCCAGCTCAGGAATATATTTACTTGATTACACATAAAAGCAATTGTAGTAAAAGCTCAGCTTCAGACAGCCTCATGAATACAGTGATGGCTCCTAATCCCTCCTAATCTATACCCTTTTCGCTATCTAACACATTTTCCTTACTGCGAAAAATCATAAATGCCCAATTTATCATTTCCGAAGGCTGTTTTTTCTTCTAGGGGTATTTTTCTTGGTGGATTTTAACCTTTTTGCGTCGGAAATATCGTTGGGTAGTTTTTCCTCTCTTATTATCCAAATATTTAACTATGACTTACTTATTTTGTCTCAAATTTTACTGGTGAACAGTATACTATGTGTCAGGACATTTAGAGTAGTGGTACCCTGCGACTTTCACCCGAAAGATTGTCGGTTGGTACTTTTTCTGGCCATGCTTCGGAGGGAATGTAAAGCGCGCGGTCACGGGCCTTCCTAGCTAAGTGTAAGGGAGGGCTATATAGCCCTAACTCCACTACGGTGGCTTAGTAATAGAACAAAAAGTCAATATTTATTTATTTATTTTTATACTTGATGTGATTCAAATTAGCACAAGGTTAATTGCATACAAACAATTAAATGAATGTATCCGATGTACCTCTTCAGTCGCCTCTGTAGGTTAGTACCCGTGTTGAGTTACGACACGCCTTCGATCGCATGGCATGCAGAGACTCGCACAAGCACCACCACGGTCCACGCAACCACATTGCCATCAAACTCGATGAAATGGGAGCCCATTTCTGAGAGTGTCTTGCATGTTGTTCAGGTTCTCAAGCTCCCCCTGAACTTTCAAGAGAAAGAAATGTGCACCCCCTCATAATTTACACAAAAGTTCAATCAAAGTAATGTAACAAAAGTAAATACTGTAGGTCCTCCAATTTTTCCCCACAATCTCAAAAAGCAACTAATTCTAATTATGGGAAATGGTATACTTTTCAAGCCAATGTAACAGATTCTTCTAAATACTCCCATGCCGATGTAGACTAATATCTGCTATCCAACCCCCCCCCCCCCCAAATTTTGGCAAGACGGTCTTAGTGCCCTTGTACGGTATCTACCGAAACACTGCAGCACATCATGGTAGAATGCCACCAGTACTCCCAACAGCGACTCTTTCTTTTCAATTTTTCTCCCAATACTCTGTTGCATGACCTTTCATGAGCAAATAGATCCCCGCTTTTTCTGTTTTTGCATAAAGCCAATTTTCTCATGACATTCCAATCGTAGAGTCATAATTGAGATGTTATATAAAGTAGAAGAAATGTTCCTCTTCATTTTAATACAGTTTGTAATGGTATGTGGTTGTCACTAACACAAATTTTAGCCACAGTTTTGGAATTCCTTCCACCTGACATCCTCAGTGACATAACTGACGGCATAAGTGGGGGTCCCATAATGTACATCCCAGGGCGGATTTTAGGGGGAACATACACTAGATAATATGGGTTTACAGTGGGAATTAAAAATAACAATATTTTTCAATGTTATAATCCACTGAATCTGCCCGCTAACCCCCCCCCCCCTAAATTGGAGGCAAAATCCGCCCTTGTGTACATCAAAGTGTAGAGGAATGTATTTTCTAGTTTTTGACATCTTATTTATCGCTCTACTATCGATATTTCATGAGAAATTTGAATTCGCTCCTTAATTTGTAACAGGGACCGATCCAGCCCATTTTTTTAGGGGGGGGGGTAGTTGTGGGTCAAAACAGGAGGAAAAACATGTAGGATCGATTAAATCAGAGTGTAATAAATTAATTTACAATAGAATTACCAAATTTGGGAGGGGGCGGCAGCTACCTCCCCAGAGCCTCCCCCCCTGTATCCGTCCTTGATTTGTACTCAATTTTAAGAAAATGCTAGATAATTTAATTGGCTACGTATGCAACTTCTTCACGGAGATATTGGCCGATTTAGTATAATCTGACTGGCACATTTTGTGTTAAATAAAAATGGTAGATGCTAATTTTGAACGGGAAGGGGGACGAGGGTTTCTCCCGGGGAAAAGTTTTGGAAATATAGGAGTAGAATGGTAGCCTTTTAGATGACTTTAATGCGGCTGGTGAGTTCAGTATTTCCCATATGGAAAGTTGAAATTGAGCTGATTTTTAAGCGCTTTATAAACTATAGTATTTCAACCATCACAGTGGAAAATTTGAAGGCAAATGAATAGTTATGTAAGCTCGGGAATCTCCCCCGGGAGAAATATATGGAAGTATAGGAGTAAAGTGGTAGGTTTTTAGTATATTACACTTATGATTATCGGAGGAAAGTTTGTGTTATATGAACAAAAACATTTTCTTCAGGATCAGTGGTATTTTAGTCTCCTAAAGTAGAGAATCTGCGTTCTTCCGTGAATGTGTTCTCAAGACATCTACTACATGGTATTGGCCTACCAAAGTCCAAAGAATTGAACAGTATTTTGTTATGAGGCCGATCTTTGGCTAGAAGCAACAAGAGAAGATCGGTATGAGGACATTGCTTGCCAAATTAATTGTACAATCGTGTACCGTACTGTATTCACTTTCAAACGTCTTCAACAGTGATGCTTCATTAATTCGCCTACAGCGCACCTCACGTATAGACGTAGTCGAACCCTTTTTTTGGGGTCATCCTTACCTATGGTTATGAAGGGGAAACGTGGTTATACTTTTGTGAGAAGGTTTTAGTTTCAGCATACCTAAAACAAACTTTTATCCAGTGTAAATTTAAAACTTAGGGGGTTATAGCCAAGGGCGGATTTTGCCTCCAACTTCGGGGGGGGGGGGGGGGGTCAGCGGTCAGGTTCAGTGGATTATAAAATTAAAAAACATAATTATTTTTAATTCCCACTGTAAAGCCATTGTTATCTAGTGTAAGTCAATTTATTTTGGGGGGTCCGGACCCTATGACCCCCCTAAAATCCGCCCTTGGTTATAGCCCCTTGTAGACCTGCCCCTACAGCACTTTTTTTTTGGTTCCAGTTAGTCAATTACTTCAGGGGCTAGTGTCAATCTTTCTGAATTTCAGAATTCGCATAATTCCGTCCGAAACCAAAACCCTACGATTCGTCTCTTCTTCCTCTTCTCTCTTAGTCTTAGTACCGCGTGAGGGGTCACTCCGCACCCATTTCTTCTACTGGACCCGGCCGGACGCTAACTTTTTGAGCTCGGCCATTGTTTTTCCTCTTGCTCCGGCGAGTTGTTGGACTCTTTCCTCGAGGGTTTTCCTCGGTTTGCCAATAGGTCTTCTACCTTGTGGCATTGCATCGCCAACCTCCTCCGGGTGGTCCCATTCTCGTCCATCCTTTGGACGATTCTACATGGAAAATTACAACCTTCTATCTAAAGTCAAATATGGCTTTCTATCTGGTAAAGCCATTGTCCGTGAATGCCTCGCATTGCACAAGCTAAACATAGTTGCGGGTTGTTGTCGCAGAGGTATTTACCTACCCCTAAAATCTGCTAGGTACTCTACCCCGCACCCTGCATTGACCCTACCTGCATTCTGCATTGGCTGCATTCAGTCTTAATATTGCAACGGCTCCGATAGGTTCTAATTATTTACCTATTGTTAATTATATTAATTTTATTAGTTGTGGTTGTAGTGTCATTCGTGTTATTTTATATTATAAAGTGCTTATTGTGCTCGCCCCTGCTGGGATACTTTGCAAGCCACGGACTCCAGCAGTAGATAAGTAGCGTAGCCTATTCACCTAAAACACATACACCCAGACACCTTACAGCACCACACTATACATTACATATTATAATAGGTCTACCTACTGTACTACACCTTCACCGAGTAAGCAGAGTACGGTAGGCTTATTCTTTTATCTCTTATTCTCTTACCGAATCATATTATTTTCATACAGTCCACTCTATTTTCATAGGTACCTAAACATTTTTATTTTTATTTTATACTTAATTATTGGCATTGAGCCTATTAGAATCAGTAGTAGCCTATGTTATAGAGTACGGTATAAATCGTTAACCGTTATATTGGTCGTGGGGATATTACTACCCAAGGACTGGTACCTGGATCTGACCTTCTCGTCACCCTCTTTCAATAGATACTTTTAGGGGGATTTTTTTAGAATTGGCAGGTTTTACGGTCTTTATTGTTAAGACACCATTACATGGTACCGACACTATACGGCTTCTATTATTGAACTGACATTTTGGTCAATTTATGGTGTCATAGTCATTATGTTGTGCAAATAGGGGATTGAGTATAGCCTGTCCCGTTAGGTTCCCTTTCGTGAATTGTGGGTTCATTTATTGCGGAAATAGCGCCGACAAGATGGCGAACCGTTAGAAATGACCCTGATGCGTCTAATTGTAGCAGGCTACAAATTTTGCTTGACAAACGGTCAATGATTATTAATGACGTTAAGTCAATTTTGGCATATTTAAAATGCACCACTTCTCTCACGCCCGGAGCTCTAAAGACCAAATCTCAGCGTGCTGAATGATTGGTCACTCAATTCGAATCAATAGAGTCTGAACTGATGGATATCAATTCCGGAAGTTCGGAATCGGAATTTTTCGCTGAATATCTTGAAAGCGGTATTCTAGAAAAGGCTAGAACCGTTTCAAAGTATATATTACCTCATCATTCGGTTATCAAACGGTCCAGTAGTTGTACTCGTGTGCGGCCCGTTATGAATGCCCGTTGTCTCGGTAAGAATGGCAACTCTCTGAATTCTCAATTGCTGACGGGACCAGCATGGCAAACTAATATTTGCGATGTGTTATTGTCTTTCAGAGAAAGAAGTGTTGGTTTGATTTCCGACACTAGAAAAATGTATAATCAAGTTGTGATTGCTCCTGCTGATAGGTGTTATGAGCTTATTTTGTGGAGGTCTGCACCTGATGATGGTTCTGAGGAACTTGAGTTTACTCGTGTGCTATTCAGCATGGCACCTAGTGCATTTTTAGCACAGCAAACTATAAAGCAGTTCATTGCTGACGAGAGCGTTAATTTCCCAATAGGTACCAACATTTTGCTGATTCAGCTATATGTTGATGATTTAATTACCATTTTAGACAGCAGCGACGACGAAATCCGATTTGCTGTCAAGGATGCTATTGCCTTGCTGCGCCAAGGTGGCTTTGAACCCCAAAAATTTGGAAGTTCTCACCACAGCCTTTTGTTCCATCTACCGCGTGATCAATGTGAGGATATTGATCTGCATGGCAAAAAGGCTGTATTGGGTCTATTTTGGACTTGAGCTAAAGATATTTTTATGTATCGAGTCACTGAGTTTAATTATGTATATACCAAGCGCGGAGTCCTAAGCTTTATTACATGTTGTTATGACATCATGGGACTACTTGCCACTCTTACTGAAAAAACCAGACACTTTCTCTGGAAAATATGGAAAATTGGCATTGATTGGGATGCAGTTTTTGATGAAAACTTGCGGAAAGAATGGCAAATCCTTTTGGATGGTCTGCTATTTTTACAGAAAATACGTATTCCTCGTATAATAGATTGTTTTGGTTGCCCAAAACTTGTGCTATATTGCTTTTCTCCCGGCCATTGCAAAGCCATTTTTATCCGTTGCGTATGTGAGGGTCACGCTACTGTGACACAGATAAGGGCAAGAAGTAAAACCGTGCCAGTAAAATTCAAATCGCGTTTGACAGTCTCGAAAACTGAGCTACAAGCGGCTAATTTGCCCGTTAATAGTATGAATTCTCTTAACGAATTACCAATACAGCGAACTTATTTTTGCACAGATAGCACTATCGTGTTGTCATGGCTGCGCTTTGTTGTAACTAAGTTGCAATTATTTGTGGCCAATTGTATTTCAATTATTTTGAGTAAAGCTAAAATTGAAGATTGGCGTTTCATTGGCTCTCAATTTAGCTGTGCTGATCCAGCTTCCCGAGGTCTAGGCCCAGAACAGCTGCTGAACTATTTGCAATGGTGGCATGATCCACCCCTTTTGTTGCAAGTACCTAACGTACGGCGCAAGGCACCTCCGTTTTGTGATGAAATACCAGATTTAAAAGCGGAAAAGACTAGAATATTGTTGTCTTCACTGCAAAATGATTTCGACAAACGTTTTGTCGTCCGGTTTAGCTTTCCGATGAGACTAAATTGTGCATTTTCCCGGATTTTACAACTGCCTTTGGGCCCTGTAAACAAATTTTTGCCCCTGCCATTTCAAAAGTAGGGTGCCTTAATTTTATTAGTATTAAAATTTTGTATTTTAATTTTAGCTTTAGTAGTGCATTTCATTTATCTACTATCTACTAGTATTACCTATTTTGCTTAGTGAAATTGTTTTAATTTTAAGTCTTCAATTAATTTCATTTTTTTTAAGCTTTAATATGCTTAAGATTGCAAATATAGTATATATGTATATGTATATTTTTATATATTTCTTTATTTGTTTACCTTTTGCAAGTGCCTTGCAAGGCTGGCGGTATGTCCGTGAATGCCTCGCATTGCACAATCTAAACATAGTTGCGGGTTGTTGTCGCAGAGGTACCTACCTACCCCTAAAATCTGCCAGATACTCTACCCCGCACCCTGCATTCACTATTCAGTCTTAATATTGCAATGGCTCCGATAGGTTCTAATTATTTACCTATTGTTAATTATATTAATTTTATTAGTTGTGGTTGTAGTGTCATTCGTGTTATTTTATATTATATAGTGTTTATTGTGCTCGCCCCTGCTGGGATACTCTGCAAGCCACGGACTCCAGCAGTAGATAAGTAGCGTAGCCTATTCACCTAAAACACATACACCCAGACACCTTACAGCACCACACTATACATTACATATTATAATAGGTCTACCTACTGTACTACACCTTCACCGAGTAAGCAGAGTACGGTAGGCTTATTCTCTTATTCTCTTACCAAATCATATTATTTTCATACAGTCCACTCTATTTTCATAGGTACCTAAACCTTCAGGAGCGTAATTTGGAGTTCCTAGTTATTAGCTTATTAGGATACGCCCCTGTTGTGAGTTAGGTACTTATTTTTTTTTTACTGAGCTATCGCAGAAAACCACAGCCATATTGAAATTTGAAGACTTTTTGGCCAGCCCCCTGAATGACTTATGTTTGGCATTAATGCAGGTATAAAAGGGAATACAATAAAGGAACACTTATACCCTTTTGCTTTGGTATGATCCGCCTACCGGCATTTTATGACCAAACCGTTGTTCAGGAGGTGAGCCTACGTTAGGTACGAGGGAGGCGCCTAGAAAGTCCTCCGGAGTTATCATTTATTGATTGATTCTCTTATACTAGGCTTATGGCAATATCAGAGCTATTAATAATACATTTGTTACCGGTTTTTTATGGTCTTTGCTGTGGCTGAATGAAAAAAATTGAACAGTTCACTATTGGTTTTGTTCCGATTCGAATCACTCCTTTTGAATTAAAATATAAATTTACAGTGGTACAGTTAATGTTTAATAGTTAATGTGTATTGTTTAGGGTTTCATTTTTTAAACCTTGTGTACATAAAATAATTCAGCCTTTGGGGACAAGGTAAATATATTTTAACTTTCGTATTTTCCATTTATTTTATTTTTGGCACAAGACTCGACAGAGAAGGAAAATTTTTCCACCTGACCCTAATAGGAACCTGACTTAACTGGTAAAGGAAATACATATTAAAATAAATTATATCTTTGTACACATAACATAAAACACTACATTTATTAAGAAATAATTTATTTTAAAATATGTATTCAAAATATTACAAATTCAAATAGGAGACGATTTTATTTATGGTAGAGGAAAAACGCTAATGATATATAATATGATTCTGGCAGTATCATCCCAAATTGAGTAGTGGTCGTGATCCTATATTTTCGCTGTATGCGACATTTTGCAATGAAATTGTGTTTTTTGGCGAGTATTGTCGAATTTTGGCGCTAACCGTCAATCAATACAATTTACATACGTATCGTATGCTCCTCAATTTAATTAAGAATCCTAATTACAGTAGAACTCGGTGATGACTCAGATTTGGGGGCAACTTATTAACGAAGATTCTATTGGCCTGACCGAAATTATTGGACCCATAACAGTTTCATATTCCAGCTCTCATGCCTGAATAACCTAAATTAGTGTTTGTGCTATTGTTTTCATATTTAACTTTTGATTAGTGCAATTATTTATAATAACTTATACGAATCATGGGCTATTGTGCTATTATATACGACGGCCTGAATTACAGAATTATTGAGTTTTGTAATAATAAGGGTGCAAATTTAGTTAAAAAATTAATTCGGTTTGGCAATCAATGGTACATTTCGCACCCATCTCGATTTGGTAGTTTCCCAATGTTTCATCTTTAGGAATAAATATTTCAGTAAAATAAATGTGCAATGTTTTCCCTGACAATAAATAACATGATTTTTAAATTAAATATAATAATACAATATTGTAATTAATACTAAAGCCATACACTGCGCTTCTAAATTGGTAATAGGAACCTGATTTGTAGGAAAAAAATTACTTAGCCTACAGTTATTAACATTTACAGTTGAACAGTACAAAATTACATTTTTCAGCACATTTTAAATGAGACTAGGTATTCCATAGCATATGGTTCTAACTTATTCAGTATAGGTTTACGCCTGTTGCAACCTACACACCTATTTACAAGGCCGTGGCCAGGTTTTGATTTCGGGGGGGGGGGGGATCCAGTTTTTTTAATGTAATTTATTAATGAATTAATGGATGTATTCTTCAAATAAACAAAAAAATTATTTCGGGAGGGGGGGGTCCGGACCCCTTGGATCACCCCCCTAGGCACGGCCATGCCTATTTAGTTGTGTTTGTATGCAATGTATTGCCATTAGAATTCCTTAGCTTGGTTTGAAATTCAATCGGCGCAAGATCTCGCAATAGGTTAACGCAGCCGAATTTTGTGTCAGCAGCATGTGGGAAAAAACGAACCAAAATTTTTTTTGCGGTACTTGCCAAAGCTGCGGCTTACTACAGCATTTCACAGAAATAATTTTAGGGAAAAGAAAAAACGAAATTTGGCAATGACCGAAGATATTGGGCATTTATAAAATATATATTTTATTTTTTAATCAATATAAAATATAAAATAATGATTCAGTATATCCAAGTTATAGATGCATACTATTACTTCTTTTTTTTTTAGTGACGCTTCCATTATATTGATAGATGACAGAAATTTAATGAATTATCCAGTGAAAAATTACAACACAAAAAATTAAAAATATCTTATAAAATAATGCATCAATTTTGTAATTTTATCCAAATTTAATCTGAACCTTTTTTACTGAAGCTAAAGAACCTTTGTAGCATAACAAACCTCTATGCAAATTTATTTATTCTGCTCATAATTTCCACTGAGCAAACCATTTCATTTCTCGGAACATTTTATAAGACATACATATACATATATTTACGTACAAACAGTAAAAATATTTCAAATCACATAAGGACGATACAAAGTCTCCCCGCAATTATTTCCGTTTAAGGTAGAAATATAAAACTTTTTCCCAGAAGAATTGATTTTTCCTAATGTTTTCATACTAAGTTCAGTATACTTGAGATTATTTTTCTCTTCTGAAGAAATACCTTGGCAAGAATTATCATCTGCTGATTTTTCTCTGTCTAATTGATTAACATTACAATTACCAAATGTATCTGAATTAGCGTCAACATCTTGCGGAAATTTCGTTCCGCACACGTTACGGGACATATCAACAGGGATATTTGTTCTTAAATCGCCTCTATGATTGGTTTCTTTTTGCGAATTTGGCTTATTAGGGCTCATTGGTGAATTTGGCTGCAATTGTTTGACTTTTTGACTGTCGTCCTTTGTTTTCGCTTCTTGCTGAGCCTTTTTGCTTCTTTTCCACTTCATCCGCCGGTTTTGAAACCAAATTTTCACCTGAAACAATAAAAATAATTATTGATGAATACATTACACGGGCGGGTATGAATCCACATCAATGCCCACATGGACGCAAGAATTAATTAAACCTAGGTTCTCTGTTCTCATGTTTGATAAAATTGCTAAATGGATTTAAAAATGGACTTTTGGATGTGTTATGAATAGGTCTCTTTGATGCACAATATACAATATGTTTAGTGAAGGCTCGATTTAGAGAGAGATTCAAATGTTAATGAGTCTCTTGGTACGACTGACGCTTCAGTAATGGGTACCACCTCGGTTGTAAGAGAATACCTTTTTGTGATTTTAGAGGTAAAATTGCCCAAAATGGTCAGTAAATGATTCTATTGATTTTAAATGTTAAGGGGTGAACCAATTTGAGTAAGAAAAGTCGTCACTAGCAAACTTCTAGCTTGGTATAGCTTTGCCGAGTAATACTTTAATAATATACATATTGGTATCACAGTATGAACTTGTGGAAATAAATATATAAAAAATTTTCTTTTATAAAAAAAGATTATTCGCATACAAACAATTTAATGAATGTATCCGAATAACCTCTTCAGTCGCCTCTGTAGGTAATACCTGTGTTGAATTACGACAGGTCACCGATCGCATGATGTGTAGAGACTCGCACAAGTACGAACAAGCTACCACTATGCCATCGAAGGCCGTAAATAGTAATTGTTTTTCAACGACTGTCAACCTAACTTATAGCGGAATTAGGGCTAGTGCAGACGCCATCTTTCACCCGAAAAGTTGTTAGTTCGAGTCCTACACTTACTACGTTTTCTGGCGATGCTTCGGAGGGCATGTAAAGCAGGCGGTCCCGGGACCTCCCAGTTGAGTTCCAGTTCGCTTAGTAATAGAACAAAACGACAAATAATAGAACAATGTTCTTTCTTATACACTTATACGGATTTAATGATTTCATGTACAGAGTTACCTACCTGTGTTTCTGTAAGCATCAGCGATGTTGCCACTTCGAAGCGCTTGGGCCTTGACAGATATTTGTTGTGCCTGAATTGTTTTTCGAGTTCTAAAAGCTGCTGACTGGTGAATGCAGTTCTTGGCCGCCTGGTTTTGCCTAGAAGAGCATGGCTTCCAGGAACACAACCTGCAAAAAGTGAGATATTCGTTAAAACTTTCGTCAATAGATGCCCCCACTATACATGAAAGGGTTCAGCTCAGAGTCAATGTGAGATTAAGAACTCTGTTTGTGGCTGATTCACTATCCAAGGCTCCACTGTCTAGAATTTTAAAAATAATTAATGAACACGGTGATCTAGACCCATTTTGCAGCCTACCTCTGTTTAAAATTTGTTTACGGGGTTTTATGAATTGACGATTGCCTATTAACGCTTACGTAATTACTTTTAATTTTAATTTTGAATATTTCTGTGTTGTAAATTTCTAATTGCTATGTTGTTATTGTAAATGCCTTCGTTATTGGATCGATTTATTTCTGTTGTTGGCATATAATAAATATTCTATTCTATTAAAAAAACAAAAAAAAAACATGTAAACCTCTGACCATAGCTACAGGCTGCAGGTCCGACAAGACACACTGCATTTTCCCAAGTTATTCCTGTGGCTTTCTTTCCTTTCCTGTCTGTAAGTGGCGTAATTACCCCCTAGACTTTGAAGGGGCAAAGGTCAACATTTGAGCTTTCTTGGACGTATATTTATGCATATCACTTCACTTTCACTTTTTTTTCTTGACCAGTAACCCCGGACAAGGTGCATATATTGGCAAAAACAAAAATTTATATAAGTATAACTACGTATCACGCTCAAGCTTCCGCTTATCGAGCGATCTTAGTGCAGTGGCACTGCAAGATATAAAATTTAATTGATAATGAATTAATAATAATAAACCGTTATAGAGTACCCACTCTAAC
This sequence comes from Psococerastis gibbosa, assembly GCA_963971405.1. Classification (NCBI taxonomy): domain Eukaryota; kingdom Metazoa; phylum Arthropoda; class Insecta; order Psocodea; family Psocidae; genus Psococerastis; species Psococerastis gibbosa. The sequence goes on from OZ020492.1 coordinate 9,240,332, forward strand.
CTTCTGGCAATGAATGATACAATTAGGCCTAAAATGGCTAATAGTAAATAGCTAGTCTGTGTTTGAAATTAAGATTTTTTTATTTATAATTTTATTTATATTTTTTTTTATAATAATTACCAAGTTTGTTAACTTGTTTGTTAATTTGTTAAGTCAATTCTTCAACACAGTTTCCTTAACATTTGCTATCCTGTACCACTCCTTGTCTAAGTGAGCCGCGAGTCCCACGCACCCAAAAGCAAAAGCTCTACCCTTTATCATACAATTTGTTTCCTCCCCCCTTGCATAATCGGGAAATTTATCCCCCTCCCCTCGTGAACTTGCAGATGTGTTCTGTGCTAACTAGGATGAACGTATAGAGACAGATGTGCTCGCTAGGGTGCTTATAATAGCGAGTCAACACATCTACGGATAATGGGAGCAAGATTACTCGATGTAGTGTTCCCTTCAGACTGACTCACCTTATAATCTTGTTAATATCTCCTACTTTCTGTTGATTTTTACTATTAAGTCTAGCAGAGCGCCATCTTAGTATGGCGCGGAATTCTCCTTGTTAATCCAATTTACCTAAAGGGAGCTTTACATCCCAGTAATTGTAATCCCTTATTGTTTATTCATGAGGTAAAATTTGCATATAAGTATTTACTGGCGGTTGGTAATGGCTGTGTTTAATGTTTTATTTTGGTGTAGGCTTTATTTTTGGGTTTTCTTTGAAATTATGGAGTCACACTCTGTGAGGTATAAACTGTAGCCTAAGAATCACGAAAGCGTTAATTTTACTATATATATATATATAGGATAAGCGTACCTGACAGGTATCTGGGGATATATGGAAATTAAGAGTTTGGTCGACTTCGAGGCAAGGTGGTAGCGTGGTTGTACTTGTGCGAGTCTCACCTCTACTCACCTTGCGGTGTCGTAACTCGACTCAAGTACCTATTATGTTAGTTAATGAGGCGATTGTAGAGTTAATCGGATACATTCATTAAATTGTTTGCACGCAATTAAACTTATAAAAACAAAAATAAAATAAAAAATCTATGGAACTTTAGTTGCCTTTTCCTACGCTACAGGTTCATTAGCGTTTAACAAAAAAAGAAACAACTGATTGGTCAAAGCTCAAAACCGAACACGCTCAGCCCTAACTGCAATAAATCACTTGCTATTTACCCCCCTCTCCCCCTCCCCAGTCCAATTTTCAACAATTAGCAGGGCACTTGTCTCCCACACGCACCCCTTTAGCGCCCTATATATATTTCATACCCGATAACACAATCCTTAACCATGTTAATAATATTACATTAACATCACAATACAGCCTCCACGCAATTCTGATAGGCCGTTCTGGCCATTTCCTACCCTTGAGCGGGAGAGGCCCACGAAAATTTCCCTGTTTCCACCCTCTTTTCTGTGACCATGTGGGCGGTTTGTCGAATTATCCAATTTCTCTTATTGAATTTATCTCTTGTTTTTATTCTCCGTTGATGCGCTAGGTGGCGCGGAAAATTGTTGGGTGCTGCATCATTTACTTTAGTTTCATTCATGGCTGTTTTCTTAATGGAAAAAATGTAATACTGTTTTTATTTGTTTTTGTCTTATTTTTTTCACGATAACAACTATTGGCACGGGCTAAAATTTTGGGGGTCCTCAGATATCAAAACTTTTTCACCTCAGAGGTCTGTACCAGCGGTGTAGCCAGAATTTTTTTGGGGGTGTCCAGTTTTCATACACTATCAATACATAAAGTTTGCCCGCTTGATACGATAGGTTTTCGAATGAGGTCGTGTTTCCCAAAATAGTGGAATTTACGCACTTTGAAAGCAGTTATGTTTATATTTTACATGTGAAGAATATTACAGCTAACAAGAGGGGCCCAGGAACTACCCCTAGGAATGTTTTTTAAAAGACAGGCCTGAAATAGTTTGTCGGTAAATTTTTTTTGATTTTGTAGACGATAACTCTATTAACAAAACAGGAAACAGGGGGACCGGCGTCTCCCAGGGAAATTGTTTAAAATTTGCTATTTTGCTAAATGTTGGGGGGGTCCGGACCCAGCTGACCCCCCCCCCCCTTTGGCTACGCCACTGGCCTGTACACTACACTGTCGTATTCAGTACCGGCTAGGGTATAAATTTGTCTACCAACATTGCAGCAAAAATTAAAACGTTTAATTTCCCGCCAATTTCAAAACTATCGAAATATAAAAAAAAAGTCTCACTTGTGGGGGCCGGAATTTTAGGCATATTTGCGAGGGCCGTGGGCCTGTGCCCCAAGTGCCCATGGGTTAATCCGGCACTGATTTGGCTATAGCCCCCCCCCCCCCCCCCCCTATTAGAGTTAGAGTCCTCAAAATGGGTAAACCCCCACTATTTCAGTCCTATTTTTCACAAATTTTCTCCCGGGGGAGAACCCCCCCCCCCCCCCCTTGTGCTCGGTTGTATTAATTACCTAGAATATAGAACCCTTTTTGCTCTGAAAATGCGTAAAACCTCAATATTTCAGCCCCTATTTTTCAAAATAATTTCGAAATTGAATCTTTGGTCCTTCTTGGTCTCATCCTAGATCCGCGCCTGGCTACAAGTTAATAATCTCTAAGTGCTTAATTTTTGGCTCACATGTTTTAAAAACCTTTCCTCTCGTTTCACCCCTGAAGAGAATCCTGCCTCCAACTCCCCGCGAATGGAGGAATGGAGCTACAGATGGTTACAGTTTATAAAGTGTCAAATTCGCAAAAACCTTTCAATTATATTTGAATTCTTGAGTGGCCCCGAAGATGCCATGGCTTAGGGGCCCATTACTGTGTGGAAATGTAAAAAAAAAAAATCAGGTCTTGCTGAAATGAATGATCGTCGGGAAAGTATATTGAAAAGGAACGTAATATTTAGCAGTAAGTAAGCCATTACAAATTAATGAGTACCGAATGTTTTATCAGGACTCTGTTGTTGATAACACTTCACTACCTGCGCAATTGTATTATGCCATAAAATATTAAGTATCGACACTCGCCTGTTTGCAGTTTTCATAGAAACAAGGCTCTGTAAAGCATATAATTTACATTCATAAGCTGTGAATTTACAAATTCGTTTCGGTTAGAAATAATCTGACCAAGCTAGGTAGGAATAGCGGTAACCTTATGCGTAACTATAAACTTATAGATTCAATTGAGCAGCAGCATATCCAGGATTTTCTTCAGCCAGGTAGTCCGAGGACCTTGTTCACGCTAATGACCTAATGCAAGTCTTAACAATCAGGAGCGCCCACTACAGGGGGGGGGGGGCTTAAAGCCTATCAATTCCCATTACTTTTCCTGGCCATTTCCATTTTGGCGTTTCTAAACATTCAGTACGAAACTTAACCTTAAAAAACTTTGAGAACGAATTCTTAAACCAAATGTCAGTGCGTCGATCGACAATTGCCCAGCTGGAGCTATGAGTCTAAATATTCTGACAAGTTATTGATGGTTAATTTTTTATTTTCTATCATTGTAATACACTAGGCATACATTCTATATTCTGTAAGAAGTTAATTCAAACACGATTTTTTCATTGGCGGATATAGGGGGTTCCTGGGGCCCTACGGGCACCCCCCCCCCCAAGATTTCTGGTGACAATGACGATATGGAGGCGAAAAGCATAGTATCCACAATAACGAAATGGAAATTAATTCATAGTATGCTTGTTTTACACGAAAGACACCATGAAAAAAATCAACATATTGACCAAGTATACTTTCACAAAAATATATTATTCAAAATGCTAAAAACCCCATTCTTTGAGACCTATTTTTTCAAATTTTTTCTTCGGGGGAGACCCCCGGGGCTCCCTCAGTGGTTGGTTTATTCATCGGTAAAATCTGAAGTCTCAAAAGCTGTACTGCTTGCAATATGCGTAAAACCTAACTAATTTGGGCCCATTTATCAATTTTTAGTTCTGGGGGAGACCCCCGGGCCCCCCATTCTCCAGGGTATGATGTGCGTAAAACCTCACTAATTTGGGCTTATTTATCAATTTTTTTCTTCATGGGAGACCCCCGGGCCCCCCTTTTACCAGGGTATAATATGCGTAAAACCTCACTAACTTGGGTCTATTCATTTTTTTTTCTCAGGCGGATCAAAGTCGTGGGGTCCTAAAGCCCCCCCCCCCCAGAAATTTTGGGAATTTATGCCAGTGGCTTTTTGTTTTAGCTTTTTTAAAGGTAGCAACTTAGTAAGGACAAGGGGTATAACTAAGAGTCTAAGGAGTTGGCCGTGTTGCATAGTTAAAAATACTAAAACAAAGTTTCCTCAGGAGGTAAGTCAACAGTACAATTTCCTTGGTATTTGTGGGGGGGGGGGGGGTCGTCACTCTCTCTCTCTTTTTCAAAACTGGGCGCCCCTGTTAACAATTCTTAATAACTGTAAAATAGAAATGTAAACTTGGTAATTTGTACGGTATTCCAATATTACAATTGAACTGGGGTTTTGTCGTAAGGATATAAATTTTTTATAATTTTTATGTATTTATTTTTTTTATATAATTTTTTATTAATATTTCTTATTCGTTTTATTAGTTTTTTTTTATAAAACTAATATTAGGATTCTGCCATTAGCTTTCTTGCAGCCCAACATAACACATTATTCGGTGATCCTCTGCCACTGTCTAGAACAGGGCACGTAGAAAATTGGCTCCCAAAAATTAAATTTTTTTCATTTTTTATTTAATTAATTCTGCAAGTTATTAAAAATTTGGCTCATGGAAGTTGTAGAAGAATACTTGGTGCATCATATAATCGGGTAATTTTACTTTTCGGTATTGTACTTCTTCCAAAAATCCCAGAATACGCGAAATTTTTGTCGCGTCCTGTCTGTTCTGGTATTTATGGAAGAACCAAGGTAACAAAAGTTTAATATTTTCTATTATAAGATGCATGAAGTAGTCTTCTAGTCTTCCATGAGCCAAATCTTTAATGACTTGCTTTGTTAATTAAGTAAAAAAATAAAAAGTCAATAAAAACAACAAATTTTGGGGTGCTCATTTTCTACTTCCTCTTAAGAGGATATAATACGTAGGAAAAATTTCGGACAGACCACAGATGAAAATATGAGGAAAAAAAAAACGAAATATTTTTCTTCTCTATTTAAGTTTCTAGTTTAAATGAAATGTATATTATTTAAAAATAATAGAGGCAATATAAAAATATTTAACAAAAACATTAATAATGTTCTGCTAATAAATAGTTAATTCTAGTGACACTATCTGGCAAAACAAAGATGACCCTGAGCCGACGGCTCACGGCTGTAAAGTGTAAACTGTAAAGGTAGGGGAGGCATCACCCCCTGCTGCTTCGCTGAATGGTCTTTATACCTGCGACCCGCAGGCTGCTAGACCCAGCCCAAGGAAGTAGGAACTCGGAAGATTTTATTCGAATCTCAGGATTGATTTTTGCTCCAGCAGTGGCGGGTGCACTGTTTCACACTACCAGTGGCGACTAAGTCATAATAACCAACTTTCTAAAATTTGTTGTTGCCTATTTTCGATAGACGTACTCAGCTAGATTGCTATGCATTGGCGTAGTTAGGGGGGCATAGCGACCCCCAGGTACTTGTCAAGCCCCCCCCCCAGGATGTTTGAGTAAATATAACAATTTAAAAACTTAATAAATAAATAAACGAATAATTGAAAATACGAAAAAAAATTATCAGAGCATATCAATAATGTTTAAAAAATCACTGTAGCGCAATTATTCGACCATTTTAATGCATTATGTTGGCTATTTTCCATTCGAAAACGAAGTCAAGTATGTAGAGTATCGAGTGTACTTTGACATGCCTTCTAACAGTGGTTTTTCGTTGCCTTCTGCATTTTTATGCCGTTGACTCTTCATTGAGTTCATTCACCTTCGGGGCCAACCCCATGACAAATGAGTACCTTAGTAGTGGTTGCTTATTTAGTGGCGGCAACTATTCGCCCCGTCACAAAGTCTACGTCGGGATCTAGTGGCTTTCCCTAGACAAGCCTGCACCACCAGACTTGTTACCACACCCTCTAATTATGCCGCTGCTTGGTCGGGGACTGCTTATGCGTTAGTAAAGTAACAAAGTAACTTACAATAAAAAGACGCCAGATGGGCGAAAGGGCGATGTGCAAGACTGTGGCAACCACCGACCTATAAAACTGCACTGCCATGCAATGAAGTGGATGGAAAGGGTGGTTGAGAGAAGACTCAGAGTTCTAATAAATGAGACCATCCCCAAAAACCAACTAGGATTCATGCCAGGTCGAGGAACTACAGATGGAATATACGACACATTGCAAGGACTCTGCTAGAAAAACATCGAGAAAAGAAAAAACCTGTTCATTTTGTGTTCGTGGACGTGGAAAAAGCCTATGATAGAATACCGAGAAGTTTAATCTGGGGTGTGTTGGAAGAGAGACGAGTTCCGCAAAGCTATATGAGGCTAATAAAGAATATGTACGAGTGCGTAGTGCGGCAGGGGTCGGTTACACCTTTCCAGTAAGTAACTTATGGGTTGCATCAGGGGTCAACCTTGAACCGCTGTTGTTCGTTCTCATAATGGACGTAGTGACCAGGCAGATGCAAGGGCAAGCGCCAGAAAGCCTTCTCTTCGCTGATGATATCCTCCTGGTAGGAGACTCGCGAGAAGATGTCGAGAGTACTCTCAGACTGTGGGTGGAAACGGTGGAGCGCCAGGGGCTTAAAGTGAATCGCAAGAAAACAGAGTACATGGAATGCATAAGCCAGGAACCTGGATCGATAAAAGTCGGTAACCAAAACCTAGAGAAGGCCAAGACATTCAAATATCTACGAGCAACGTTACGCGAGAATGGCGGCTGTGAAGACGATATAAAATTACGGGTAACCTCAGGTTGGGCCAAGTGGCGAGATATGGCGGAGATCCTGAAGGATAGGAGAATGCTGAAAAATTCAAATCAAATTCCGCATATACGTACAAGCAAGTGGTGAGACCGTGTATGACCTACCGAGCGGAGTGCTGGCCATTGCGGAGGAGAAAGAGCAATTGCTGCATGTGGCTGGGATACGCATGTTGCGTTAATATCTGGATTACAAAATAACAGGCAGGAGGAGAAACGAGGGCATCCGGGCGGAGATGCAAGTAGCACCGATCACCGATAAAGTCAGGGAACGAAGACTGGCGTGGTGGGGCCATACGTTAAGAAGAGAAGATGGACACCTGCTACAACGTGTAAGGGACTGCACGGTAGAGGGCCCAAGGACGACCGAGGATGTCCCTTGTAACGAAAGTGAGAGAGGACCTCAGAACCTTCGGTCTCTCGCCGGATGATTGATTCCAAAAACCGAAACACCTGGAAGAATAAGATCCGTGCCACTGACCCCGTGGGAGGGATGAGGCGCCGTAAAAAAAAAAAAAAAAAAAGGCCTGCATGGGTGTAAGCGACAAAAATAATTTTTTGATATAATGCAAACATGCTTTCCAATTTGTAAATTAGTAGATAGACAATGTGTAATTTCATAGTAAATAATTTCCTCATGGATAAATTTCGGATGCCTAGGGGGGGGGGGGGACATCAATATATTGACAGCCCCTTAAAACTCAATTGCATATTCTGGAACGAACAGACCAGTACATTGTGCCAGTAGTAACAATGACACGGCACGCAATGTATTGGAGCGTGATTTTTCCATAATTTCTTCAAAAAATAATTTTTTGCACAGAAGCAAATATTTTTTAGGAAAGCAACCTGTTTGGCTTTGTTACTCTATTGAACACCTAAAACATACCTGAGGGTAGAATTCATTGACAGAAAGATTCCGCTGAATTTTTTTTTTTTTTTTACCCCCAGAAGCAAACTACCAAGGGGCAAGCGACCCACTGCATTTTGTTAACATTAATAACGTTTTTGAGAATAAACCCCCCAAATAAAGTTAGCCCAAAATAGAAATGAAAATCATCTCGAGGTATGATTTTTGTAAACCTACGTGCCAAATTTCACCAAAATCGACGGAATAGTTGCCGGAAATCGACAGATAGCCAGACATTTCGTAAAACCCACTTTTTGGGTTCCTGGGACATCAAAACGCTTAAATCCGCTGAAATGTTGACCGTCACAAAGCTTTCCTTATACTACGTATAAATTGGATAGCAAAAATTAAAATGCACGGTCATAGCCTAATATTTAACATACAGAATCATATTTTTTGGCTTGCCTCACTGTGCCCCACAAAAGGCCGCGTGTTAATACCCAAGACTGCGGTGAAGTTCAAGGAAGTAAAATCAGACCATTACTGTTTGTTCTCTTTATCAATGACCTGTTCTTGCTGGAATGTGTTAAGCATTTCTTTGCTGATATGCTGATCTACTTGGCGGGAAAAAACCTAGTAGAATTAACTTCGAAGATGAATGCGGAATTGAATTTCATTACTAGATGGTGTTTAATATTAAAAATCGAAGGCGATGGTTATTAGTTCGAGAGCTATGGAGTGTTTGGAAAAGTTGGTTCTTGGTGGTGATCAGATAGAATGGGTCAAATCCTTCAAGTATCTTGGAATACTCATTGATTCTCGCCTTACCTTAAATTTGAACTATGAGACGGTCACAAGTAAAACAAAATGCAAAATGTCGCTCCTTCGTAAGATGTAATTCCTTCTACCATGTACCACTAAAGTCACTTTGTTCAACTCCTTAATTCGGCCGCACTACAGCTACTGTATAACAGTGTTTTATCCGGCGAACCGCTCCGTGCTTGACGCTCTACAGAAGCTATGCCTATGCGTATTATCCTAAGTAAACCAGAAGGAACCGGGATGCAGAGGTGGCAGTCATGAGTCGAGGAATCTATTTTCTTCGAAGGCATGACATTTCTGTTTAAAATAGCCAAGGGTTTGCTTCCATCATATTTAAATTCCCTTGTCCACTCGGACGTCCATCAACACGCTACAAGATATTTTACAGGATTTGCACAAGTTTCGGCCACTGGCTCATCCCCAAAGTAATTTTTTTGCAAATGGTGTAGTATACAATCGACTGAATCAAGCTATTCGTGAGTGTGGAACAGTGTAGTCTTTTAAAAAGAAGGTAGGCGAAGAGCCGAAGAAGGTCGAGTGTATAACTTCAGCTGCAGTTCAGCGGGAGCAGACATTTATTCGAGACACTAGGACCAAATTCAAATCAGCCTTTTGCTACCAAGCAACAACACAACAACCTGGCACGATTAGTAATTTCATGGCTTGAAATGGCTCTCATACAATGGCTTGGTCATACATCCCCTCCTCCTCTCCCCAAAATTAAAAAAAAAAACTATAAACTATGAAGTTCACGGAAACATTACAACACCAAAAAAATGAAGAACGGTGGCCTCTTTGTAGTCTGGCGCCTTAGTTCTGTGTGTCCTCCGGAGGTTACTCTTCAGTGCTCCTTAATTATCCCCCCCCCCCAGAATTTTGACCACGTTGCGCCTATGCAATGAGAACGCTAAATAATTGTGAGATTGTCTTCGACAAGGCTAGTCATTCTAGATCCGCGCCTGCTTCTTAAAGTACTTTAAGGAACGGTGCTGTATTCCCTTAAGAGTGTACAGCCCGTAGGAAATTGGCTGCCCGAAATTTAATACTTTTTATCTTATATTTAATTAACTAAGCAAGTTATTAAAGACTTGGCTCATTTAAGCTGTAGAAGACTAACTACTTCATGCATCATATAATAAAGTATTTTTAGTTTTCGAAATTGTAGTTTTTTTTTATAAAATCGATTATACGTGAAAAGTTATTGTTTATAAAATATTATCGTGTTTATGAAAAAACGGCAATTTCAAAAAATAAAAATATCATATAGTATGATGCATGAAGTAGTCTTCTACAACTTTAATGAGTCAAATCTTCAATAACATGCTTAGTTAATTAAATAAAAAATAAAAAGCATTAAATTTCGGGCTGCCAATTTCCTACACTCTTAAATAGGGTATAATAAATGGAATTGGGGGGTTGACTCCGGTGCTTATGGGCTGAAAACGCGGCTTGCAAACAAAGCAACAGGGGGTTGCATTTTGGAGTAAACCCTTAATTTATTTTTATAAATGCACCTGTTATTGTGGCACGTGCCTCATTCCAAAGAAGGGGCAACCCCAAAGAAGGTCGTTTTCATTTGTTGACCAACAAAACTGTGGGTGATTATAATCTTGAGAGTTTTGACTTGCACCTACTAGGCATATTTCTCAATCCAATGTATATCATTTTTATTCGTGTAAGGCGTAAAGAAAGGATATTGGTTTTAATCTCACAGTTGCTATATTTTCGGGCAATACTTGGGTGGGTGTGTAAAGCGAGCGGTCACGACTTACTCTAGTTTATATGCAGTAATCGAGTGCTCTACCCTGCAAGGAATTTATATGTATGAAACATTTTTGAATTTAAAAAAACCGTCTACAGGGTACGTCGAATGATGGGAGGGTCAGGATCATTTGCTAGTCGTCAGGCCTAGACCTGAATTGACTGTTGAATTTCCCCAAGTATGTGCCTCATTTGGGATTTTTCTAATTTAATTTAATTAATTATGCGTTACGTACTATTATATGTTTCGTAGTAATATGTGTACTTAACACTCGAAAGTACGATAGGTTTTTCGTCTCTTTATTGTCTTAAAGTTGTAGTGCTGTACTGTAGCCTATGGCAAAATTTTCGATTTCAAGATTTCAACGGATTTACGATTAAGTTTTGAGATCCCGAGTTTAGGAAATGTATGTCTGTCGGTCTGTCTGTAACTGGATTTGGTACTTCTTGGTCGAATTTGATGATTTTGGAATGTAGGCTCACATTCTGAGAAAATATATTTTCTAAGGGATTTTTTTTTTAAATTTTTGGACAACTTTACTTTGGGGGATTTATTATCCCCATGAAACGAGAATACAATCGAGTGTTTTAGGATAGGTAAATCTATAGGCAGCCGTTATTTAACCATGGGACAGTTATTTACCATAGAACTCTTCTAGTACTACCTGACGACGATAGGATTGCACTAGGAAAACTTATAGAAGTCTAATAAACTCGGTGTTCCGCTTGTGCAAATGTTCAAATAAACAGTGTTCCAAGAGCCTTACTATCGTGGTAGAGTAGTACTCATTGATAAATAGAAAGGGTTCACTCTTAAGTCTCTTATCCGTTTTCCGTATTGCATTGTACCCAAAAGCTTTCACGCAGAGGTCAGATCGTGAACCAGCAGGTTTAAACCAGCTAAGCTAGGGTGTAAATGGGAAATAGTAAAACTTGCTGAGGGGTGCGCACCACAGTCAGAGACATGCGGCCGCTCCACTAATTAGATATCTGTTTATTTATATTTGGAATCAATTCACCCTCCCTTAGTCACACCCCGTATACTTGAAATTTAACCCCATAGAGCAGTCATATAGCGCTTTGACCGTATGGCGCATTCGCTTAGCAACGCAGATAATAGCTGCTACGATCCTCTGAGAGTTAAAAAGAAAGAAAGAAAATTGTCTTTATTTTCCATATAGGCGAATTATGGGCCTTTCGGCCCTCACTTACTACTAACAAATAATGCATTATACAATTTTTTACATTACATAAAATATAAAAATTTAACAGAATAAAAAAAGTAAATATTCAAAAATTAAACTCCATATTTATATTTATACTCCATATATACCAATAAATAAATAATAATAAATAAATAATTATTAACTAATATGATGAGAGAGCAATTTGTACGAAAAAAAAGGTTGCCTGGATCGTTTTCGGGAGTTTAAAAAAATTTCATCATACATACGATTGAAAGACGACCTATTTCTTGTGATGTTTGTATGCGATTAATCTTTTTTGAAATCTAAAAAAAAGTAGGGACATCTCACGGTTACTTGTATTGCTCAATCTTCTTGTGACTGAATAACTTGAGTGATGTTATTTTTATTAGTTCAGAAAAGTGTGGTTTCTTCGTCATCTGCACATAACACGTAGGAAGGTTTCTCTGTTTGGAGGCAATTAGCCGATGAATATTTGATTATCGAAAACCATCATTATTATTCACTTATTAGAACATAAACAAGACGATAAACTGTTGCACGGCCAGTAAATATTGCAATAGCATTTTTTTAATATAAGCCAAGCGACCTTTCCATAATGAGCATTGTTGATAAGGTAGGGTACCTGCAGTACAGTTGCTTTCAGTACGGTACCTACTTTGTCATTTGCAAGAAGTAATTGTGAATAAAGTTGGAGAGAAGCCGTTTATTGTGAATGTAAGTTAAGAATTTTCGAATAATATAGCTAGTAAATTATTTTTCAAATGTTTTGAGCCTTTTTGAACTGCTAAAACCATATATAAGTGGAAACTATCTTCAATAGAACTGGCAACCGCGTCGTCATCTCGATCTAAAAGGGACAAGGCCTCGGCCTAGCCTAAATGTATTTAATACTGCCTGGTTTTAAGCATACGCACCTAAATAGGATATGCACTGAATTTTTGGAATTTTGGATTCCAACCTATGATAGGTGGATTGTTGAGTAGTGATAGTCTGCATGCAAGTCCGAGCTGAAGGCATTTTCAGGAAAGAATTAAACACCCAATGCAAACTTGATTTAGTTCACCCTCTGCAAATGATTATTTGACAGCGATCGATAAGTTAATTATGACACAACTGGAACTTTAAACTCATGAAGCCTTGCCTGCAGCTATGTTTGGAAAGGAGGGGGGCAAGTATAGTTGTTGTTTTTGTTTGCTGTTCTGTGGGGTCTTTTAACATTTAATCCCTGCTTGCGTCCCAAACTTCGATGATGTTGGTCAGGTGGCATTCAAAAAATGAGTAGTAGGCGAGTAGGGACAACTGACAGCTCATGGGTTGTCATAACCGTGCACGGTTATCCAGGCGCGGATCTAGAATGAGACCAAGGAGGGGGCTAAGATTAAATACGATTCTTTTTTTTGAAAAACAGGGCTGAAATATTGGGGTTTTACGTATTTTCAGAGCAATAATATTATATGTAATTAATACAATCGAGCACAAGGGGGGCCCGGGGGGACCCCCGGGAGAAAATTTGTGAAAAATAGGACTGAAATAGTGGAGTTTTACCCATTTTGAGGGACCTAATGGGGGGGGGGGGGCTATAGCCCCCATAGCCCCCGTAGATCCGCGCCTGCGGTTATCTGTATTGCTGAATCTCCTTGAGAAATTTTTTTCCACGTCCCCTTCTCAATTCTCATTCATCATAACCCGTAGGAAAGTTTCTCAGCTTGGAGGCAATATTAGCCAATTATCGGTAAACCTTCAAAAACTTCACTTATCAGAACATAAAAACGACGAATAACTGTTGCACCTTCATTAAATATTTCAATGAAATAGGTTATTACCTTTCAATAATGCGCAATCTTGATAAGGTACCTTTATTGCAGTACAAACGCTTCCGGAAACCACTTTCTCGTTTGTTAATATTAGTTGCAAATACAGTCGCAGAGAAACAGTTTACTGCCAATGTAAGTAAAATATTTTCAATTCAGTTGTTAGTAAATATTTTTTTCAAAAGTAATGTGCCTTTTTGAAGTGCTGAAACCTGTAAATTCTGTATTTCCGTCGTGTGTTGTGTACTTGGAATCTTTTTCCACATCACCTCCTCATTCATCATAACCCGTATAGGAAGGTTTCTCAGCTTGGAGGCAATATTAGCCAATTATCGGTAAACCTTCAAAAACTTCACTTATCAGAACATGAAAACGACGAATAACTGTTGCACCTTCATTAAATATTTCAATGAAATAGGTTATTACCTTTCAATAATGCGCAATCTTGATAATGTACCTTTATTGCAGTACAAACGCTTTCGGAACCCACTTCCTCGTTTGTTAATATTAGTTGCAAATACAGTCGCAGAGAAACAGTTTACTGCCAATGTAAGTAAAATATTTTCAATTCAGTTGTTAGTAAATATTTTTTTTCTAAAGTAATGTGCCTTTTTGATGTGCTGAAACCTGTAAATTCTGTATTTACGTCCTGTGTGGTGTACTTGGATACCAATGAATGACCATTAAAATTTTTTGAATTTCTTTGTTCATAGTTATGAAACCAAACCTCCATTTTGTCCCAAAAATACCATACCACTCGTTACAGATCAGACCTAAAACTATCCTAATACAGAGACAAACAGAATTCACTGGACTACATTTTTACAACAAACTTCCCCTAGAAATTAAAACAGCAACAATTTAGCAATATTCAACAAAACAATTAGACAAATGGTTGCGGACAGAAGTTATGAATCGATTAACCACTTCTACATGCTCTCTTACAAGTTTCAATTCCCCCTATGATTCCCCCCCCCCCTCCGATTTAAAAGTCCTTGTCTACATTGTGTTTTTGTTTTTATTTTAGCATTTTAACATTTGATACTGGACGCATTTTTGTTTGTTTGTTTTTATTTGTTTAGATAGGTAACCAACACGTCAAACCGCACATGGGCCATTGCCTTGCGGTATTTGTATTAATTGTATTAGATTGTAATTGCTGTATATAATAAAAAAAAATTACGATCGTCCCTAAAGCTGGCGCGAAACAAATTTTAATTCCATTGAATGAAATCATAAGCGCCTACCTGCATTGCCATATGGCTATAATTAAGACTATCAGCAGTAGTAGTACAACATATTGACTGACAAAAAAGCATTTCCTTATCTGTGAGCTTTACTGTAATCTGTATGCAAATAAACGTAATCCCTAATTAGCTTAGTGAACATTGTCTTGACAGCCATGATTGACAGGCTCCATTCATTTAGTCTGTCTGTCTGTCCCCCTGAACAACAGAAGGAGAAGAGGTGATTAAACATAGTCATCTTATCTCAGAGAAGATAAAATTGTTGAGCCACTTATTTTCACAATTTGATCCAGTGGTGGCAAAAAAATCACTATTGGAAAATAATCCCAAATCTTAAAATTTCCCTATGTTATGGTGCATGAACTACAGTAGTTAGCGGCAAGTTGAATGAACGCAAACAAAATTAAAAATAATGGTTTTGCTAGAAAATCTGTTATTCCGGAACAACGAGCTCCTTTTCTGTATGAAAAGGTTGGAAATTGAGTAGAATAGTGAACATTTCACTAAAGTTAAGTTGCGCAGCACACTGCAGTGGTTGTCTTTGTAACACCTTTTGGAGGTTGGAGAACAAACAAGTAGCTATGCTGTAGGAAGAGACTAAGATTTGAAAGTGGTTAGATAAGTGAATAATTCACTTAAGTTATGTTTACAAATCAAGCAGCTGTGCGCTGCAGTGGCTGCGTTTCTAGCACCCTTTGGAGATGAAATGGAACAAACAAGTAGCTATGCTGATGCTGTAGGAAGAGACTAAGATTTGAAAGTGGTTAGATAAGTGACTTACTTAAGTTATGTTTACATATCCATCTGCAGTGAGCTGCATTACTTGTCTTTCTAGCACCTTTTTGAGATCTATAGAACAAACAAGTCTGTTTGCCCGGTAACTGTCTCCAAAGTCCCTGACCATCATCCATCTACTTGAGAAAGCTTTCTCTATATTGTCAGTGAAGCCGACGAGTGACGGACCGCACGAAAGTGCACGGTGTTCCCCCCCCCCCCCCCCCCCGACACGCCAGCTCATAGTCAATAGAAGTCTTCTGCAGTGGATTCTTTGGTTTTGAACCAGCAGTCACTGCTAAGGCGCCCATTTCACCGACCGGCTAGGGCTATTTACAAAAATGGTGACGTGGTAGCAGACATTCAAGACTTAGGTGGCGTTTCCACCGACCTCGCATTGCAGAATGCAAATGACATTGCCGGAAATTAGAATTTTTCTTTTTATAGAAATCTATTAAATTGTTTGTACTTAACATATCCCATGACGTAATTTTTTAATTTTAGTTTGTTTGTTTTGTAATTTTACTGTATGATCATTGATCAATTTTAACTATGGCATAGAGGAAAATAAACATTTCCGTCAATTCTGCAATGCGAGGTCGGTGGACGCCACCTAAGTCTTGAATGTCTGCTACCACGTCACTGTTTTTGTAAATAGCCCTAGCCGGTCGGTGGAATGGGCGCCTAAATAATTTGGGCTGATTTTTGCTCCTTCAAGTATTTTGCTCTGGAGAATCCTTCATCGATCCATTGACAAGGCCGTAGCCATGGGGGGGGGGGGTTCATGGGGGTTCAACGTTATTCATCTCATACCTGAAAGATACATGAAAGATCTTTTTCTGCCACGAATAGGACCGCCACAAATTTCAGAAAGCACCTGTTCCCCATAACGCTGGAGCACTGTATACTTGTTAGTATAGAGATAGAGAAATACCAGAGAGTGCGTGGCTGGAGACTGTAGTTGACCACAACACAATGAAGAAACTATAATTGTCATTAGTGAAATAAAAAATATAGTAATATTATTTTATTGTGTTTTTTGGTGAATCACCTGAGCAGATGGCTTGCCCCTGGTTATTCAAAAGCCCCCCCCCCCCCTGACAAAAAATTGCCCGAAGAAAACACTGTACGCTGTGCAAGACCGTGCCCAGGGGGGTGGTTCTAGGGGTCTGGACCCCCTCCGAAATGAAAGGGGTTTACACAGGATAGAATCGGCTTTCATTTATAAAATACGTAAAATAACTTGGTGTCGTCAAAAATTATTATTTTTCCTATATATTAATTAAATTCAATTTATTTAATATTAGGCCTAAACTATAATCAACCAAAAGTCTTCCTACATCGCATCATAAGGTATTTTAAATTTTTAGTACTGAAAGTATTTAATGAAAATTAATGGGGGCTAAAATTTCACCCAATGTACTTATATAAAATTCATGTAAAATTAAAAAATCCAATATTTAAATTGCCATATGATATTCTCTGAGAAATAGTCCTCTACTACTTGAATAGTCCAAATAATAATTAATAACTTGCCTAGTAATATAATTAAATAATAACACTAGCTGCTGATTTTGAAGTCAAGGATGGCCAATATATAGGTGCCCACTTAAAAAAGCTACAATATATTATGATGTGTATCAACCGCGTGTTCCCTAATACGACCCTAGAAATTCCCCAGCTCTGGGGGTGAACGTAGGAGATTGGGGGTGGGGGGAATTTTGAGGACACAAGGGGCGGTTTGAAACGGTCGGAAGCTAATTGGAGTTCTGGACGGAAGGGAATTTCAACTGCCTCCAGGAAAATTGTTCTCCAGCAAAGCGAAACATAGCCGTATGTTAAGTTGTTAGTTTGGGGAATCAACCGGGGGAAGAAGCAGAAATCTAGTTAGTTAATTGCTGTCTTGTGCCCCCCTCCATATTCCTACACTTTCCCTTCGTTCTGTGAAATAAAAACCTCCGCGAAAACCTCCCATTCAGCGATTATTTTAAACAACCTTCTCTAACGTTTTGAGCAAACAATTTTGCCGCAATTTTTTAAACATTTTGGTTCCTTTTTTCTGATTTTAGCCTGGGTTCCAATTTTCTGGGGCTCTGGCGCAAACCAGACGCCCACTGTGTTCGCTGTTTTATTTCGCCCATGGGAAATACAAAAAATGTAAATCAGGGCCAGGGATTGATGGTTAAGGATTTTTTTTTGGGGTTGTGAAGACATTCGTCTTTATGGTTTTTCAGTTGGTTAGAAAATAATGCTGCACTATGCTAAATCTTGTTTATAATAATTACATACAAATTTTTTTTTGGTTTATTTTATATGGCATCGACGAAATTATTGAACTGAGTTAGTGCATTATAATTTTAACGAAGGAACAAAACCAATATTTCGAAAAAAAGAATTTATTTTATTTATTTTTTACCAAAATACTCTGGTTCTGATACTGTTGCCACGAAATATCCCTGCAACGCTCTATTTTCCAAATAATATACGAATAATGTTTATAAATTATAAATATAATGGAATTGGGTCTATATGAAATGGATCTAAAGGAGTATTAATAAAAATATTGATTGCATAATTTAGTCCTAAACTAACTCAAAATACAGAGTGAAGAAAATAAAATAAGCCATTAGTTTTGACAGTGGTGGAATGAAAACGCAGGTAGAACCTTTTAGCATAAAAATCAGGGCTTCTAGCCACTTCGGCGCCCCAAACGAACTATTAAAACCTTCAGTTTTATATTTAACCGTAAAGGGACCAAAAAACGCCCATTTCATGTTAATAAAAATTGACTCATGGCTTTCGTCAGTGAACCGTCATCCGACAAACATGTGCGGGTCTTTATGACTGCACCGCATAGGCCTATACGCAGTAAGGACTCCCTTTCATTTAAAAAAAAAAAGAAGAATGATTTAAAGACGCAATCCGTGGCCCAAATGGGACTCCAAACTATTTGATCTTGACCGTGAACTGCAAGGTTGAAGCTTGAGACTCGAGGCACTTTCGTCTTTGCGTATATTCTTTTTTCTTATGGGGAATCTTAGCCAAAGCTCATCAAGGGCTGTGGAGCCAGAAGGGGAAGGAGAAGATTTTTAATTTGTTTAAAGAAGAACTCGGGAAGAGAGCTAATCATTGGCGTAAATTGCTAAAAATACTTGGGGGTCGTAGGACCACCTGTGTCCCGTGCCCCTAGTTGTCTAAATCTGGGGGGGGGGGGGGTGGGTGGAGGTTTAGAACCCCAAAAACTGCGTGGGCTTCTTAGATTTCTAGACTTATGAGATAGTAGCGCGGAGGCTCAGCTGCAACTGAGTTGCAACTTGAGTTCTACTGATGATGTCGACCGCGGATGTTGACGAAACGTTTGGAAGTCCACTTCCAGAACGACCACGGCCTATTATCCGGGATTCTACTGCTTCGTCGTGTAACTCCAGTCGTGAAAGCCTTTGTAATTATAATTTTAAAATGCCAATGAGACCTTTGGACAATGAGAAATAGGGTTGCACTAAGTTCGGACTGTAGGTTTTCTCAAGTCCAGGGACGGATCCCCCCCCCCCCCCCGAGAGAAATAGCTTTATACTAGATAGAATGGACTTTTGAAGGAAATTAAAAAAAATATTACTCAAGCAAAAGAATCACGATATTTTTCAGGCCACCGCCCCCCCCCCCAAACTTTTTCTGAAACCGTCCCTGCTCAAGTCAGTATTTGCAAAAGGAGTTTGTAGTTGCCATATAGCTAGAAATGCAGGGAAATCCATTAAAGAGGCTGGATTTCTACTATAAAATAAAACTTTTGTTCCCCCATCCCACTATCACTTCAATTCCAGTAATTGTTTTAAACCCCCGAGCAAGAACACTACCCGGATTGAAATTTATAAGGTACTTGGCCGTAAATCTAAGGTTATAGATTTTCCAAGTCCAATAAAAGAGATTTAATGAATAAAAGTCAGGAAGAACGACGTCGGTATGGTAATTTGGGGAGCTCTACATTTGAAATTCTTGAGAATTACAAGGCATTACGATTTTCTATCTCCATTTTCAATTTTCTCGTGCTGTACAATGGCTAATGTTATCATTTGCCCCCTTGCCCCCCCCCCCCCCCCCCGTCTTCATCCCCCAGCCTGCCTATGGTCTCTAATATAGGCATTACTGTTCCGCCTAATTTACCGTAATGCACTAGTCTCATATTTTTACGCCTTTCAAGAGAAAATTGGATGACAACCACTGTGGGTTTTTTCTAAGATTTGAAGCCCCTACATTTGAACACGAAGATAAAAATAAAATAAATAACCATACATTTATTTTACAAGCAGACCTAAAAGTCTAATTAAATGCAGATCATATAAATAAAGAGGGGGAAACCTTACAAGCGCAAAAACTCAAATTTCACCGAGAATGGCGCTGAGTTAACATTAAGTATATGTTGGAAAGAAGAAATGTTCTCTACATTTTGATATATATGATTGAAAGTGGCTTTCAACACCTATATATTTGTACATTTTTTTTCCTTCGTCCGTTACTCCATGGGCCAAGGGCAGAGTTGTTTTGTATTAAATAGTTTGTTTAAAACAAGCTGGCGGGGGGAGTGAGTCTGTTTGTTAACTTGAGGCACCCAAAGGGCAGACTCTATCACCTCGGGGAAAGGGGAGTTGACTAACAGGGTGGACCTCCTGATTATAGTGGATTCCGAACCACTTGGGGAACATGGTAAAGTTACACGATTAGATCGGAGGTGACCAGGACTCGACTTGCACTGCCTAAGCGCGTTATCATGTCCCACCATGTTCCCCTGCCAACGCTTTGCACACTACCAAGTTGCCGCAGTTTGAAACATGCTCTGCTCTAATGGAATCAACATGGTAAGGCCGTTGGCCCAGAGACGGACGTAGCCACCGGCACTGCGGGCAATTGCCCCCCTCTCCTTTGGAAAGCAGTTATATTCATTGCGTCCAAAATCTAAGTGTTACTGCACTCAAAATGCGTAAAACCTAACTATTTTAGGCATATTTTTCCAAAATTTTCAATAATTGCCTGTAAAATCTCAAAGTTACTGCTATTAAAATGCGTAAAATCAAACTATTTCAGGTTTGTTCACCCCCCCCCCCTTCAGGTCTCCCGAACCCTCTGGTTTCTATACAAAGGACACTCAGGTCATTAATTTAAAGCGGGTTTCCCCAGTGCCGGATTTATATTATTTTATGAGTGTAGGCAAATTTATTTCCACCACCCCTTGTACTGTACATACCTTTCTAAAATAATAATTTTCCATTTGTAGTAAAGGGGCCTCCTTTACTACAAATACAAATAAGTTTATTTCTGTAGGGATTTATTGAAGTATAAAAAAACATGAGGAAACCAGTGGAGGTGTTTGACTTTTATCTTCTAAAATCTGCCGCCCCTAGGCCGCGGTCTAAACGGCCTATTTATAAATCCAGGACTGGTTTTCCCCCCTTCGAAAACCTATCGTTACGCCACTCAGCATTGCTATTATAATCTTTCGTGAACTTTTCAGGACGTTTTCATTTTTTGTTTTAATGAGAATGGGTGAAGGGCGAGGCTCCTGGAAGATTTACAGATTTACTGTTTTTTTTTTTTTTAAATTTTATTAGGGGCTTAGCCCCCCTTCAGACTTTTTGAGATTTTCCGCCAACGTCTAATGGGGGGGGGGGGGGGTTATAAAGAAAAACTGGACCAGAAAACCCCCCGGCAGAATCATAATCTGCAAACTTTTCTGAGTTCAAAACAATTTTCAGAGTGCGGTCCTCACATTTTGCATACTCAACTACCTATAGGCTATAGCGCCTGCACTATCTGCCTTGTACAAGCCACGTGGCTGCCTCGTGGCTCGAACCTTACATTCTCTAAATTTATTTTATTATTATAGTACAATTATTTTTATGCCTGTTCACTCTTGAACAGAGGATGTCAGATTGTCTTGTCGAACGAGTTCCAAAACTGCCGATTGGGGGGTTATTTACTACAATATACGTTATGCTATGTATCAAAATGAAGAAGAACATTTCTTCTAATGGTTGTACATTTTTACTTGCTCTACGTTCGAGACTTCATGAGATATTGCACTTAATGCAGAAAATGTTAAATGGGCTACTCCAACTGGCCCTTAAAAGTTGAATATACTTGCGCTTGCATATACAGGTACTTTAGGCTGTGGCTGACGTCAAACCAACGCAAAATTACTTTATCAAAGCTGTTGCCGCAAAATTAAAAAAAAAAAAAAAACAGTTTAAAACAAGTTTTAAGCAGCAAATTCATTTTGTGCCTGTTTAATTGTTTTAAACACAAAAAACAGTTTGAAACAATAAAAAAAACAGTTGTTATGTTCAAAATTAAAAAAAAAAAACTGTTTTTTTTTCCAACCCAATCAACAGAAACTACAATAAAAGGCATACAAATTTCATGGAGTAACGAAAACTCCCTGAGGGGTAATACCTACTGCATACTGGTAAGGGATGCAATGCATTAGCTAGTAGACTAGTAGAGTGGTTTTTCAGAAAAATTTCGTTTTCGTAATTTCTCATGAATTTTTTGCCCCCAAAAACAGGGAGAAAGCAACTTAGTGGAGCTTGTTTACATTTATGATTATATCATTACAATTATAAGATACTTATTAAACCTTTTAGCCATTTTTGGACGGTAAAATGCCCCAGAATTGAATTTGTGCTGTATTTTTAATTTTTTTATCATCACTATATTCTGTACCTGAATTGCGCAAATTGTATACAATACAATACGTAGACAAATTGGAACAGCCAATCACAAACCTAAACTAAGTAGGCTACTTGTTCAAGAAAAGTGTTGTAAAGGCAGTATTAATATTAGGCAGCCAAAAAATACCTACAAGGCTACAGACTAGACAATGGCCATTGACTGTACTATGATGCTAACCCTAGACACACGGTAATAATAAAGAAGCACTTGTTAAGGTTTTACGGCTTGAACTAGACATAATACAGTCTGCAGTACAATATGTTACACATAGTCTGCTGCCACTAAAACGACGTTGTGCAGATAAAGTTAGGTTCTTGGTCTCTATGCCACATTATGACTGTGCCGTCCCAAGCCCTTCAGTTCGCTTCTGTACCTCAAGATGTTATTGCTGCACCGGTTCATCATGGTAAATACATCAATTTTCAATCTTAGCAAGGGCTCCAAGTTTATAGTTTCGCCTCTACCTGAAAAGTTTTTGGTTCGAGTCCCACTTTACATATTCTGCAGTCCCTGTTCTTCTTAGTTGAGTGTGAAAGAGGCTTTATTGCCCCAACTTCGCGAGGTTGACTAAGGCGCCCATTCCACTGACCGGCTAGGGCTATTTATAAAATCGGTGACGTGGTAGCAGACATTCAAGACTTAGGTGTGGTTTCCACCGACCTCGCCTTGCAGAATGCATATGACATTGACGGAAATTAGAATTTTTCTTTTTATAGAAATCTATTAAAATGTTTATACTTAACATATCCCATGACGCCATTTTTTAATTTTAGTTTGTTTGTTTGTGATTTTACTTTATGATCATTGATCAATTTTTACTATGGCATAGAGGAAAATAAACATTTCCGTCAATTCTGCAATGCGAGGTCGGTGGAAACCCCGCCTAAGTCTTGAATGTCTGCTACCACGTCACCGTTTTTGTAAATAACCCTAGCCGGTCGGTGGAATGGGGGCCTTAGCAATAGAACAATGAGTTATTATTTAGTTCTTTATTGTTACATACCGGTGCAAACTGTTCAATGCATAAAGCCATATAACCTCTTCATGTGCCTACTCAGTCAGGCAAGTACCTTGCCAAAATTAGAGGGTTTTGAAAAAACTGGACTTCGGTGGGTTTCAAGCCCATGATTTACGCCTAATCGGGGCGTTGTCTTTTTTCTAAATCCTCTAATTTCGGTTATTAAGTGGAGGTTACCTCTTCAGCCTAACGTAGTTTAATGTCGGTAGTTATTAAGTCATTGTGAAAAAATTATTACTTTGTACAGTTTTACGTAATAAAATAAAATACACAAGCGGTTTCGGCTCACGCCATCGTCAAAGTAATAATTTTTTCACAATGAGTGACAGAAAGTTTTACAAAGTTACTAAGGAGGCTATTATGTATATTAGTTATTATAAGAAACTGGAACAAGTGTTTCCATCTATTTTCCGACTTGCCCACATGAATTGTAATTTGCATTTTGGCACCAACTCGCGTCCAATCACCGTCAGTCATTTAGGGCAAAAGGATATATTAGTTAAATTAAAAACATGACCATTAACTTGTAACTTGTTTTTTAAGGAAATTGGTAAAAGGGCCCATTATGCACAACAACAGTAGTCCTTATGCCTACTATACTTATTATATAGTTTTACTTGTTATAGGTTCAGATGAGATAATGCTAAGCTCACTGGCATTCTCCTTCTAATTTTTCCGTTTGGACCCATTTCCCTGGACCCGTTTCCCTGGACGCATTTCCTGTTCTCGACCTAGTCACTGGCATTCTACAACCATTCTAAATTTTGTAAACCCAAACGAGGTAAGTAAACTTTATTTTTCTTAATCTCTGATTTATAAAATTGTGGCTAAAAACTGTATTTAATTCCAGTTCTATGTCAAGTAAATTAAATAAATCAAACTCACAATTTTGTCAATTACCATTAATTGCTATTAAAAATGAAAGAAAGAAAGAAATATGTCTTTATTTTCCATATGAACGTATTTTGGGCCTTTCGGCCCATTCTTACAATTAACCCAACTAAACAATGACCGGTTTCTGCATCGTCAGGGCTAGCCTGAGCTAAGTTACGGCATGTCTCCAATCCCATGGTAATTTAGCATTTAGTAACTAGTTATTTAGTAACCAGAACAAGTGATAGTTAGATAGACAGTTATTGTCCCTTCTATTTTACGACTACAGGATGTTGCACGCTCTAAATAACCAAATGTTAATAAAATTGACCTGCTATACTTGGAGGTGTTTACAATCGTATGCTCTTCCTCTAGGTACGTTAGAACATGAAGTCCCATTTCTCGCAATAACTCTAATATAGTAGCAATTAAAAAATGTGAAACCAAAAGTCCTCCCCTAATAAATAATGAAAGGTGCTCGCCGGGGGTCACCGTATTTGTGTATTCTACTTACAAGTTAGGGCTTTTTATGGAGCGGCCATTGCACCTACCTTACAGCGAGCCCATCTAAATTTTTGAACATTAATGGTGTTGCTCCCACTAACTAAATTAACTATTGAGATAATAATACAGAAAAAACTAAAAAGCTATAAATGTTGTCAAATAACTAAAATATTGTTGAGGATCGTTTTAGATTTCAAGAAGGTATAGTATTCGAAAATAACAAAATTATAATGGGTCTTGGCGAAACGATTGAATTAAAAAAATATTTTCAATGCGAGTGCTATAATTTAATTGTTTAACATACCGCACTGAAAATAAATATTATATAAATTGCATGCTACTAATTTTATCATGTAACAATAATTATAAATGTTAAGTCTGTATTTTACAAATTTGTAGTATATTTGTCCATAGTAATAAAACTTCTTCAGTTAAAATTACACAATTTATCATTAAAGGCTTGCTTTAGCTTTATTTGAACAGTACAAGCTTGCAACCTCGATCAGTTTTTATACTGCAACCAAGAGTGGTTCTAGGATATTGTACTTTGTACTTTTTCTTATTATGTAAATAAATAAATCTTGATTTTTTTTGTTCTATTACTAAGCCAACTAGGCTATAAAGTCCTCTCTTACAATCAACTAGGAAGACCCGGGACCGCCTGCTTTACATGCCCTCCGAAGCATGGCCAGAAAATGTAGGAAGTGTAAGACTCGAACCAACTACCTTTCGGGTGAAATTCGGAGTCTGTGTACCACTACTCTACATATCCTGACTTATGTAGGTATCCCTTATAAATCCAGTATAAAGTCGTTCCATCATGGGTGGGCGAGAGGGGCGTATTTTACTCATTTTAGGACGTGTAGATAAGTGATACAGACTCGGACTTTCACCCGAAAGGTTGTTGGTTCGAGTCCCACACTTACTACATTTTCTGGCCATGCTTCGGAGGGCATGTAAAGCAGGTGGTCCCGAAATTTCCTAGTTGAGTGTAAGAGAGGGCTTTATAACCCTAACTCCGCTAATTTGGGTTAGTAATAGAACAAAAAAAGTGAGTAATAACTATAACCTCACATACGCCTACGAAATTAATTTTAAATTTGGTTGATGAAGTTGAATTCCGAGAAATGTTGAAAATAGTATGCCTACAACAAAAAACCCACCTAAAAATACTTTATACGAAATAGTTGGTTACAACTTTGGAAGTTTGCCGTATAGCTTGTGGAACATAGTGCGGAAAATGGTTCAAGTAGAGGCGGCTTGGAGTGAAACAGTTGGTATGGCCTCATCTTGAGCCGCAAGATGAAAGGGGAAAGACCTTAACCAACTTTAACAGCAGAAAATGACACGACTATCCTGAAGTAATGCTGAAAAGCTGTTTCAGGATAGTTCGGGGGAGAAAAAAAAAATTGCTTGTGGAATCGAGCATTTGGCGCATGGTGGGATAGATCTACTAATGCGCTCATCAAACATTCTACATAACGGACATACTTTAGAATCCGCCGTAAGGCAGAGAAAAACGCTAAAAATAATCGAGAGAAAGAAAATGTTCAAAAAATGCGATGTGTCGTCTCGGTGGGGGATTGGGCAGGGGGGAGATAGGGGGCAAAACATAATCCGTTACGTTGTAAGTAGAAAGTCGTGGGTTATGATTTGTGGCCAGTTTACTCATTCTTAACATCTCTTGAAAAAATAGGGGGGGGGGGAGGGAATTTCTCCTATATTTCATTTTCTTTAACTGCTCCCCTCCCTTTTCTATACACGTCCCTCTCTTAAGAAGAGGCCATCTTCTTTCTTCCACCAGCGCATTTCATTTCCCTCTGACTTTTTATTTCTTTTCTAATAAAATTACATTTCTGATTTACAGCGGTTAGGGCTGGAGTTTATGGCAATTACTCAGTTTCAACTTTCGTTTCTTTAGCATTAATCTTGTATCATTTTCAACATTTCCAGGTTTTAGGTTTATTTATTTTTCATTATTTTGAAAATTAACTTAATAAACGTATCATAATAGCATTGAGGGCCTGCTATGCCGTTTAGTACTAACTTACGAGTGCTCTTGGGGTTAAAAATGTAAAAAAACCCATTTTAAATAGCAAATTCCATTGTAAAATTATCACGTTTCATTTTTAATCCCAGGTTAAGATTAAAAATGATCGCCCTAATAGGCCCGTTGAAGCTGTCCAGTTATTAGAGAAATGGATTTTGAAACGGAATGTCTAAGTTTGGGTCTTCGGGACATAGCTGGACCTAGGTAAAGATGCGTCAGCTGGCCACAGCGTCCCAAGTAGAGCAGTGGTCAAGAAACAAGAACAAGGGTTTATGTGCTAGCTCGATTTTTTTAACCAGATTAGATTAATATGACACGGGACATAGCTGGACCTAGATAAAAATGAGTCAGCTGGCCACAGCGTCCCAAGTAGAGCAGTGGTCAAGAAACAAGAACAAGGGTTTATGTGCTAGCTCGATTTTTTTAACCAGATTAGATTAATATGACACGGGACATAGCTGGACCTAGATAAAAATGCGTCAGCTGGCCACAGCGTCCCAAGTAGAGCAGTGGTCAAGAAACAAGAACAAGGGTTTATGTGCTAGCTCGATTTTTTTAACCAGATTAGATTAATAAGACACGGGACATAGCTGGATCTAGATAAACATGCGTCAGCTGGCCACAGCGTCCCAAGTAGAGCAGTGGTCAAGAAACAAGAACAAGGGTTTATGCGCTTGCTCGATTTTTTTAACCAGATTAGATTAATAAGACATACTTCTTAGGTCTTAAATAATTTCCATGAAAACCACCAGAAGTTTGAACACCCTGTGACGTAATGAGGTCCCGGGTTGCTTTAATAGTGTAAATTCTAAAGCGTTAATAGGCCCTATGTTCCGTTTATTTATGATTTTATTTTATTTTTGTATAATAGTATAAGTCCTAGAAGGCCTGAGCATTGGAAGACCACTGGTATGTATGGGATGCTGTGATCAGCACCAAGAGCCGAAACATCCGACACGAGGAAGTTGTCATGGCGCGGCTACGTCTGGGCCACACACGGCTCACACATGGCTTTCTGATGGCGGGAGAACCCCCGTCATTATGCCACTGTGGTGCAGAAAACACAGTTGCCCACATCCTTGTCGAATGCCAAAACCTCACCCACCACAGAACCTGGCCCCCACAAACATCCCTCTCAACCCTACTACGTGATGACGAAACCGCTACCCGAACTATCCTCTCATTTTTAACTACTACGAACCTCATCAACCTCCTATAATATCCAGAAACTGAAAAAAGCAAACTTACATTAATGAACATAACCTACCGTACCTAACCATATAATATACCTGGGCGTGTGTGGCCTAGACGGCATTGCGCAAAAAAAAAAAAAAAAAAAAAAAAAAAAAATAGCCGTGTTTTTCCGTACAGCTGAAGGTATAAAGAACCCATTAGGGATGGATGGACCCAAGCCGGCTGGAAAAGGTTTTCGTTTTCTGCTGAGTCTCAAACCTTCTGTTTCTTAGTGCAAATCTCTGTCAAATGGACTATTGTCTGTATTGCACTGGGAAAACTGTAGTAAAGTAGAACAATAGCTCTACAGTTGAACGTGGTGAATGAAAGTCGGTTAGTAAATAATGTTTTCATTGTCCCACTAAGGTTTTTTATGGCGTTTTTTATTGAAGAACCTTGGCTAGTAGAGAACTTTTAAATTGGCCAAATGACTCTTTTAACTGAGATTGTGAGTTCTACTGTATTATGCTGGAAATCTAGAAAATATTGGCAATATCTATAGAGAAAACAGGTGTCCAACACTTTTTGAATTTATATCTTGCCTAAACTGAAGGCTTCGAAAAATATTCTCAGGTACGGTTCTTCAAGAAGATTACGCTCATTTTAGTTTACTCATATGATGACAACCGATTTTGCCGATAACGCGCATAAAATCTTCTACCAACTTCCATATTTTTCAAAACTAACGTTTCACCATTTTCTCTCAGGGCTTTTATTCGTAATTTCGGGGATGCGTTTTTGTGTATATGTTGTGGCCTATTGTGCTCCCTGTTGAGTACTAATACTAAGGAAATAGGCTTGAGGAACAAGTAGGTCAAGTCACGTTAGACTGCAGACTGCTGCAAGACAATATTGCCAACTAGAAGCTCTACCAATGACTTTTCCTTGGGATTTGGGTACCCCTGATGAAATACCACCATGACAAGAAGTAGCGTTAGTTTTATCTTCAGACTCAGACAGAATTTATGAGCCCAGTCAGTGGCAACTAGAACTACTGTAATAATGCGTTTGTACAAGGGCATTTTGGCCATTGAGATATGCGGCAGCTTCTAGAACTTGTGACAAAAGTTCATTCTCTGAAATAGATTACATGATGAGATCATTCAATAGGCTAGACTAAGAAGAATAAAATTCCTCGTATGCGCCGTAGGCTGCGACGGCGACAGATGCCCAGTGTCTTTGGTTTAATAGCCAGCCACACCCCCAAAGTTACACAAACTCAGTGTTCAAAGGAAACAACAGATATCATTGTTTGACGACATATAAACCAGTGGTTCTCAACAGGAACGGTTCTGCTCCTCGTGGGATCACGACCCACCGGCCACCACTGTCATAACTTCAAATTTTTAATATGGGCCAACTAACATGAAATTGCGTATAATAAACCGAAATACATCAGAGATAAATTAGTAGAGTTTTTTTTTTAAACGCATCTCGTTAAGTCTTAATGTGAAATTTAGGCATGTGTCTCTGAAACTAATTATGTAATTGTTGTCTCTACACGCGACAAAGCAACTCGAATGTCTCCACTTATATCCAGTCTGTTAATATGTTTGTTTTTTATGATTTTTTATTATTAATTTTGATTTTTTATGCTAGGTACTTTACATAATTTGCCTTGGTGTCTTCGCGACCTTAGAGAATGAACTCGCGACCCTTG
Source organism: Psococerastis gibbosa (assembly GCA_963971405.1). Classification (NCBI taxonomy): domain Eukaryota; kingdom Metazoa; phylum Arthropoda; class Insecta; order Psocodea; family Psocidae; genus Psococerastis; species Psococerastis gibbosa. Next base: position 9,269,738 of record OZ020492.1, read on the forward strand.
CGGCCTTTTCTTAGGTCGTGACCCTACACTTGGGAACCACAGTATTAAACCGAAAAAATATTCCTCTAGACTTTAATACACACTATGTGGCCGCTGCTAAAACCAAAAATTATATATTATGTAGAGTATAATAAATAGACGGGACATGTAGAGCAGTGGTACAGACTTCGGCTTTCCCCCGAAAGGTTTTGCTTCGAGCCCCACACTTGCTACATTTTCTGGCTATGCTTGGGAGGGCATTTAAAGCAGTCGGCCCCGGGTCTTCCTAGTCAAGTGTAAGAGAGGTCTTAATAGCCCTAACTCCGCTAGGTTGGCTCAGCAATAGAACAAAAAAGTCTATATTTATTAATTTATATTTTAGACTCGGATCTGTACTTGCTTAAGTCATGCTTTCACCTGTTACACTGCGCCAATGGTAAGCTTGTCATAGCTTGTCTAATATCGCTTGTAGCCGGTGTAGGTTGACATTGAGTATGTATACCACTTTACCAATGGACTAAAATTCTTACGGAAACAATATTAATAATGTTCGAAATCCATGGGGTCGTTGGCATTGGACAAGGAACCAATAGGCCACTAAAACTAGGCTTAGGTTTATAAAAACGTCCTTCAGGATTTTCAGTACATGACTTTGTTCTAAATAAACAGTGGCACGACAGCCTATTGCGGGTCTAGTTCTGGGGAGTAGAAGAAAATCCTCTATCTTTACCATTACACTATTTGGAATGTTGTAGTCAGGCGGAAAATATTTCCTATTTTGTTGATTTTCGAACCTCGACCTTCCATATCATAGTCGAGTTCTCTACCAACTGACTATTCTCGGCCACATGAGGTTTCCCTCATAGGCAAGTCAAATTTACTAAGAGGTAATAGTCAGTATTGGCATCATTGAATGTTTGACCACAGTCAAATGGGTTAACTCGATACAATGCCCGGATGAAAATCTAACTATCCAGCTCAATGCTGTTTGAAACAAATGTGCGTTACACCCACCTAGTTTGCAACAATCAACATCGAGTGATTAATTGCGAATTTCGAGTGTGGGTGTCGGAGCGAATTTCGATTAAACCGGGTGCCAATGGGTTTCAATCAGCCCGCTCTCACTTACCCATGACTTAATGTACCCCCTTTTTGTTTTTTTGTTTTTTCAACATGACTGCGGGGAGTTATAATTATTATTGAATGTTTTTTTTTTATAACGTAGGCCTGCGTGTGTAAGACCTTGCCCCCCCCCCCCCAACGACCCTGTCAGCTTTTGGACATTATTGGTATTTTTTCCGAATAAGTTTTTAGCTGTTCGCAAACTGGTTCACTCTTCAATGTCAACCCACTCTGATTACATCTGCCAATGGGCAAGCGATTGAGTCTCGTATCTGTACTTGGTTAAGTCATGCTTTCGCCTGTTTCATTGCGTCAATGGTAAGCTTGTTTCAGCTTGTCCATTATCGCTTGCATCCGGTGTAGGTTGACAGCGAGGAATGAGGATGTATACCAGTTTGCTAATGGCCAAAAATGCAAACGGAAACAATACAAATAATGTCCGAAATCCATGGGGTCGTTGGCATTGGACAATGGGCCACTTAAAGTAGGCCTAAGTCCTTGAAAAGTCCTCCAGGACATAATGTGTTATGCAATGGTCTGTACATTACATTACACTGCAACAAGGGATTGCGGAAGTAAATGAAGAAATTTATTATTGCATCCCAAAAATATTGAGGAGTTTCTAAGTAAAATGGAGACTTTGTCTATCTCGAAAGCTTAGAAAAGTAAAATAAAATAATTTTTTTAGTACTGGTATAAGTAGAATAGTTGATTGGGAAATAAATAGTCCAAATATCCTCAGTTTTGAGACCAAAACTTTGAGCGGCGAATTCTTCAAATTTCAAACTAAAAAAGGGTACTTTCACAAAATGGCAATAAAAATAAAAAATAACGAAAATGAACCTATTACATGATATGAATTTATATTTTGTCAACGAGACAGGGAAAATAAGATTTTTTCTCTAGCAATTTACTTTGTTGGTCTTTGGAACGAGATGGAATATGGGAATCTCCGAAATTGATGGAAACCCCTTTTAATGGGCAAAGTCAAGACATGTACCTAGTAGAGTAGTGGTGCGGACTCTGACTTTCACTGGAAAGGTTGCTGGTTCAAGTCCCACTCTTGCTACATTTTCTGGCCATGCTTCGGAGGGCATGTAGGGTACGGTAGGGTCTTCCTAAACTTGAGTGTAAGAGAGGGCAATATAGCCCTGCCCCTAACTCCGCTTGGTTGGCTTAGTAATAGAACAAAATTTATTATTTGTTTATTTATTAATTTGTAACAGACTTTTCTGTGTTTCGTTTTTGGGATATAGCGTACTGTAACTCATTGAATAAAAGTTGCTAATATTAAGATTTATCCTGCAACATGCTGCTCAGCCACGGGGCCTTGCGTAATAGGATTTCGGTGGGTGTTAATTAAGTGTATTTACATAAATTCAAATTTGAAAACAATAATAAAAATGAATGGGAAGTTATATATGTTCAAAATGAGATTTTAGTTTGAATTTTTTAATCTACGACGACACAATTTGAGCGAAGAGTGCGCGAACAAATCCCCTAGCAAACACATAAATGCACACCGACATTAGTTTTATAATGTAGGATTGAAATGGACCCATTTCGTATAGGATAGTACTTGTGGCCAACCAATCAGATCATGTAGCCAACCAATCAAAACACTATTTTGAGGTCATTTCTATGTGGCTACATGTGTAGCAGGCGTTTTGGACCCCTATACGAAAGTGATCCATTGCAACCTCACAAAGTTTAAACCCCTTCTTGCTTTTATCTTCGCAGCAGTCATTCGGTAATTACATCCCTGAAGCAATGTTCAATTCAATGAAAAATTTCTATTCCTAAAAAAAAAATTATGTAATGAACCACTTAAAACGAACAGGCTCAGTGAAATTATTGACTTTACCCATTGGTAATTCTTCATTTCATCTTCTATTTAATTTATTTTAACAATTTTTTTATTATTTGTACTCACCTGTCAAGTCCGGAAGTCGAGGATAAAACATGCCAGTCCTCGCCAACCATTCAAGTTGCATATGATGTAGATGCTGATGGTTAGAGGCCGATAGACCCATAACAGGTGAAGACACGTTACCGCCCATACCAAGCTTGACACCTGGCGTCGAAATCTTACTTGAGTTCGGATTTAACGGATGAAACGCCGAAGACAACGCGTGGGGGTTGGAATACGCCAAAAAAGCGGGGTGATGTCCCATAGGTGCCAGCCCTGCACGTGATTCGAGAAGGAAATTTTGGTTGGGGTTCATGTGGTTCGTAGGACTCCCAGCAACAAAGCTAGGTCTAGGATTACTGTGCAGACGGAAGTTGGAACTTTTCTCGATTTTTTCAACTTCAAACTCGTTTTCGTTGCCGGGTGAAATCGGTGGGCTGGACAATTCCGAGTTAGTTTGGGTTTCGTTACTTTTTATCGAAAAAGGTGTTATACTTCTGCTGTTGTCGCCTTCCCGTTCTTCATCCCCTGCGTTTTTCTCCTGATTACTTTCACCTTCAACAGCATAACTATAATCGTTCTCGTAAAAGACACGTTCAACTTCGTTACTCTTCTGTCTGAAAAGTCGAGCAAGTTCATCGTTACATTTAACGTCGCGAAAATTGAACTCGGTTTCGTTCCTGGCGAGGAGCGCGTCGATACAGAATGAGGTCTTCTTCTCTTCAGGACGAGGAGGGCTGTTGCAGTCGCTCGACGAAGTACTGTGGATGGGGGATAGTCTGGGTTTTTTCGTAAACCCGGCCACCGCGGCGTCCGACATTGTTGCTACGCTGACGGTTCAGCACACGACAATCAGCAGTCCTGCTTACTCGCTCAGTTAGCGTAGAGAATAGGGGTGGAGCTACAGCAAAGCGGTTGGTTTTTCTGAGCGACTCAGTTCCAAAACGTTTCAACTAGAGATCTTTTTTGAAGGGAGAACTTTCTTAGGTGCACTTTGCAATTTTTAAAGTGAAGTTCACTGAGATAACTTAACCTAGGTACAGTACTATAAATAGAGGAGGGTAATCAGGCAATGTTACCCTATATTATTTCGGGGGAGGGTGGGCAACACTGATGGTCAGTCTCACAATGTCGCCTTGCAAAAATTTGGACCCATGCAGACGCCCATTTTTTATTTGTTTATTTATGCACTTTTGCGTCATTAACGATGAATAGTTTCGTTTTTTATTATTTAATAGCCAATATTAATTATTAGTCCCCGAAACTTAGCAACTCATTAAACGTCCCAACACTCCTGCCAATTTCCAACAGATCTGAGGCTTTTGGAAAATAAATAAGTAAATATAATTCTTCTTAGATTATATAATCAATAAATAGTGTTTAGAAAACTACTAAAACAATTATATAGTGCATCCAAATCCAATTAAATTAAATTAAAAGCCTGTCATGCTAGCAGCGCTGGGTTTGGCTATGGGGCCAGGAGGGTCATGGCCCCAGCCCCTACAACAGAGGGGCCCCACAATAGTCGCAAAATTCAAAATTACAAGAGATTAAACAACCAAAACAAAATACTAAAGCATATAAATTTGTCAAAATATTTGGCGGGACTTTGGAGCGTGTGATCAAGGGCGGATCCAGTGGAAATGGAAAATTTAGGGGGGGGGGGGGTCACAACAAATTGTTTAAAATTTTATAAGGTAGGTAATTTTGTTGTTGAAAAGTTGAGTTTTCTTCTTCTTCTTTTTTATTAGGTATCTTATGAATTTACTCATTTAGGGGGGGGGGGGTGACAATAAATTGTTTGAAATTTTATAAGGTAGGTAATTTTGTTGTTGAAAACTTGAGCTTTATTCTTCTTCTTTTTTACTAGGTATCTTATGAATTTACTCATTTAGGGGGGGGGGGTCATGGCCCCCTGACCTCCATTTTATAATTGATATTGCAATATTCGTTCAAGGGCATATATATACAACTTTTCTGCCCGTTTAGGGCCCCCCACAGAGCCCGGCACTGCATGTTGGCACAGATTATAGCCTATAGGTACATTCCCATGTCACCCTGTACCAATGAAACAAATTTTATTTTTTTACTCTATGAAAAAGCGCTGACTCCTGCTAAAATGCTGGACTTCTCATGACAATCTAAACAGTGCTTTTCGAATTACACAGCTGAGAAACATAGAATAATGCTGGTCTGTTATTGGTTGCTCGAGTGGAAACCCCGCCCCTTTAGCCCCTTGTACTGGGGATGTGCTTTCTAACCCTTACCTTGATATACATTCACACTGTGAGGTGAGAATATCAAATAACCTAATTATCTCACTCTCTAAAACCTTTCTATTCCATTGATTTATCTATAGGATTTTTTTATTTTGGTCAGAGCGGGACAATTTTTCATTGTTTTACAGGTTTTTTTATAGTTGATAGAATACCACAAAATAATCAAAAAAATAAACACAAAATAGTTAAATAAACATGATTTACTAAGCCTCAATAGTGACGTGACTTCTAAGTCGTGTTTTGCTATTTTTTGGCTGAACAACTTTGTTACAAATTATCGGGTCTTGCTTTTAGATGAGCGTGGAATTCATTACATTATTTATTTATATTTACCTTCATAATCAAAATAGGTTTCATTAATGCGATATTTAACTGTGTTTTATCACTTCATTAATTGCGAAAAACTCTTTCGGCAGGTGCGTTACTTACAGAGCCGTTGAGGAGGTCATAAAAATCCATTCTAATTTTTATAACAGTTAATAGCTGTAAGATTGTAAGTGCCTTTTTCGTTTTTACACATTATTACAAACATTTCACTATCCATGCCAACAAAAAAAATTATGGCTCAAGGCTTCATTAACAAAAAATGTAGGCAGCAGTGGGCTACAATATTTTTCATTATTTTTATTAATATATTATTTTCTCAACGCTTTTTCATATAGAAAAAATAGAGAAAACGAAAAAATGTGGGTAAGGCCTAGACTGTGACATAAGAACGAGCAAAAATAATTAGAAATTTCCATTCTTCCTCAATTTGCAACTTTCACTTGCAGCATCTACACTAATTGGACGAAAAGTTCAAATAACTAATCAGAAAATTAACTATTGTAAAATGTCCTGTTTAGTAAACTTATTAACAATTAACAATGAGAACTTTACTGTCATTTACTCTATTAATTAAGTTTCCTGATTTAGTTGCAACTTTGAAGGGTTTTTGACTTTTTGCTGTCCAATACAGTTGTATGTTGTTCAGAGCTGTCATTTATTTTCGGTTTCAGAGCTTTTATGTCAAGCCACCAAACTATCGTTTGTCGGTTTTATGAGAGTTAGAGAACGTTTGCAATTTTTGTTTCCAAAAGTGTCATTTGGGATCAATGGGAGGGGAGGTTGATACTTGACGAGTTTGAAAAAAAATTGACCAGCGTAAACGGAGTTATTGAAGTGATAAGTTTTATTTAGCCGAAAAGAACGTACTGAATGCTTAGTTTTAGTAGCATGCATTATACACTGTTGCTTATCCCATAGTATGGATGTAGACTACAGTATGATGTACATACCTTTTGACTAATTAAGGACATAAATAACTATATTAATAAATAAAAAATTTCTTTTCTATTACTGAATCAATCTAGCGGATCTAGGGCTGAAAATTGTCTCTTATACTAAACTAGTAATACCCGGGACAGCCTGATTTACACGCCCTCTGAAGCATCCCCATAAAATGTATAGATTGCGTGGGATAGGCCGCTATAACCTATATGTATCTTCTCAACATCATGCCTCAAATAAAATAAAGTTAAATGTGTATGAGAAAAAAATCCCCTCCACAGTACCAACAAAAACAAAATGGCTGGAAGACATAAAAGATAAAAATGGCCGGAGAAAACTGAAGAACGACTTTGGAAATTGAAAAAGTTACATGGTTCGAAAAGACACAAAATTAACTAAATTACAAAATTAAAAGTTGCCTGAGTGCTGGGAGCTGAGCGCGGGGAGGGGGCCGTTAAATGGGGGATTTCGGGTTCCTTAGATCAGAGAAGTGCCATTTCGAAACCGTAATCCTTAAACCGGCAGCCAGTTGGACTATGAATAGGAAGATCTAGGTTCGAGACTCGATATACATTTTTGGTCGGGTCTGGGTCTTCTTCGATTTCTATATAGGAGGGATGGGACATTGACTTCCCACCAAAAATATATTTGTTAATTTCTCGCACCACCACTACGTCTCTTATGACCATTGGATGGAAAGACATACCAGGGGGCCCCAGACTTGAATGTCTCATCTCTTCTATACAGAACTCTTGGTCTACTCAACCCGGGTACCTTTACTACCACTGGATGGTATGTGAAAAAACACTGCTGCTGGACATGTTGCCTCAAATAGAGCAGTAGTCCATAAAGAGAACCCTTCAATACTCCCTTAAGAGTGTACAGCCCGTGTGAAATTGGCAGCCCCGAAATTTAATACTTTTTATTTCTTATTTAATTAACTAAGCATGTTATTAAAGATTTGGCTCATCAAAGTTGTAGAAGACTACTTCATGCATCATATAATAAGGTATTTTCAGTTTTCGAAATTGTAGTTTTTTTTTTATAAAATCGATTATACGTGAAAAGTTATTATTTATAAAATATTTGCATGCTTATGAAAAAACTTCAATTTCGAAAATTAAAAATAGTTTATAATATATGATGTATGAAGTAGTCTTCTACAACTAGGATGAGCCAAATCTTTAATAACATGCTTAGTTAATGAAATAAAAAATAAAAAGTATTACATTTCGGGCTGCCAATTTCCTACGGGCTGTACACTCTTAAGGACAAACACTCATTGGATTTTCGAGCCACGGCGTTTCTTATTCCTTACTTAGCGTACGTCCCATAGAAAATTGACAGCCTGAAATGTATTACTCCTTATTTTTTATACAAATTATAATAATTTATAAACAATAAAATTTCACGTAAAATAGATACAATGAAATAACTCCAAAATTAAAAATACCCTAGTATATGATGCATGAAGAAGTCTTCTACAACTTAAGTGAGCCAAATCTTTAATAACTGGCTTAGTTAATGAAATAAAAAATAAGAAGTTTTACATTTCGGGCTACCAATTTTCTACTCTTAACATAACTCGAAATACGTAATTTGAAATGAAAAATGAAACATGAAACATGAAACAGGTTATAGCCTACTTCCGGCATTATTTTGTGCTTAGCTGGAAACTGGTTTTTAGGCATAAAGAGTTCCGTTATAATACAATACGATACAATATTTATTTATTTTTCTTTAATACATTACATTATTTTATGGGCCCTAAGGGATTAAGGAAGAAAAATAAGGAAGATCGAGGACCGAGTAAACTGGAGGACGATATGCAGGGAGTTACTGCCAACCAATCGCTAAGATTGTAACCTTAAGAAGAAGAAGGGATAAACCCGCGCTGGACCTTTATTTTATTGAAACTTAAACATAGAAATTATTGGTCAAAATATGAAACATCTAAAGTGCAAATGAGGTTTGGCTGTTCGATAGTTCGAATTGCCGGCTCCAAATTATGCCACCAAAAGTTTTTTAGAAAGTTTTCTTGAGTTGAAAAAAACTTATTTATTTGACATGACTGACTGTGTTATGCTGTGTTGTGAGGCCATTGGCTATTGATGTTTGGGACATTGGATAATTGAGGGGGGGGGGTACTGTTGGCATGGCGGATCCACGGGGGGAGGGGGAGGTCAGGGGGTCATGACCTCTCCCCTAAATGAGTAAATTCATGAGAAAACGTAGTAACACCTAGTAAAAAAAAAAAAAATTGAGTAAAACTCAAAAAAAATTACCTTCTAAACTTACAAAAAACTTGTGACCCCCCCCCTAAATTTTTTGCTGGATTCGCCCTTGACTTATGGTCTCCGGGGGAGTTTTCTCGAGGTTAATTTTCAAACGTCGCTACTCCCAAATTTAGAACCTCTAGATGGTTCCAGCAATGGGGGAAAAGTCAGTCGAAAGAATCGCATTACGTCTCCCACAATTGGGGAGACGAGGGAGGGGGGGGGGTTGGGGTTGGGTGTCAGAGGGGTGGCACAGGGGGCGCGGGGGGGGGGGAGGGAGGGAGAAGAGAAAACTGGATAAAAATCCTCTTGCTCGTTGATTGCAGCAACTGATCCCTTACACTTCGTTTAACACTATTCTTTTCAGCAAAATTAGATTTTGTTTTGTTTTTAGAACCGTGCATTGTATAGCTGAATCCGGTTGAGACGACCTAGCTCTGTCAATATTAAGAGAATTGATTGGCAGTAAGGTTTTGTATTGATATTGACTTTGCGTCGCAATTTTGTTTCCTGAATCTTTTATGAATTGCCTTTTCATTTTGAATGGAAATTTTCCCCCGTTTGTGGGACGTGAAGGGGGGGGGGGGGCGAGTTTTTTGCGCATATTGCTGCGTATAACTGCGACATTGGTATTTTTTAAAATTTTTAACCTGAGGTTTCACATTGTGTCCCTCTATTTTTTATTTAGGGTTTTTTATGGATGTAGGTCTAGTGGCCCATTGAACCTTGCCCTCTGCCAATGAATTCATTGATTTTTTGAAATGCTGGACATTGGTTTCCCTCTTGCTCCAGGGAGTTGTTCAATCCTTTCCTCGAGGGTTGTCCTATGGGTCTTCTACCTTGTGGCCTTGCTTCCGCAGCCTCCGGGTGGTCATATTCTCGTCCATCCTTTGGACGTGGCCGTGTCATTGCAGCTGCTTGTTCTCCATTCTTCTCTCTATGAAATCCACTTATCTGATGCGGCCATTTCATTACTTCTTCTTTCCACTAATTCCTCAATGCTAGCACAACGATTTGTATTCCCAGCGAAGTATGACTTCATTCAAGTAGCAGATAACAGGGGTGCTGGCTCCATATTCTGAAGTCAGCCGGTGCGTAATATGCACACATCGCAGACCATTAAGCACGTACAAGTGTGGCTATATGAGTATGCTTGTGCGTGGGCAATCTTTATGTATTTCTTTTACTGCTTTTCGCTTGTGAGTCCCAGGATTGTTTCTTTCATATTTATTATACTTAGTCAAGGCCGTGCCCAGGTTTTGATTTCGGGAGAGGGGGGGGGGTCCAAAAAATTATTTACGTAATTTATGTAATTTATTAATGAAAGTCCATTCTATCCAGTGTTCAAACTCAAATAAATTTATTCAAATTCTTCAAACAATACAGTTTTACATAATAATCAAATTATTTGGGGGGGGGGGTTGGACCACCCCCCTGCATGGGCACTGCCATGTGCGTAATGTAAGGAAAGCTTTGTGGTGGTCGAAAATTTTGTTTTGGAGATTTCAGTGGATTTACGATCACGATTACGATTACGATTGAGGTCACAGGATACAAAAAAATTGGCTTGTCTGAAATATCTGTCTGTTTGTTCATCGATTTTACTTTTTGGATTTGGATGAAATTTAGGTTCACAAAAATCACAACTCTGAATCATTTTTTTTTTTTTCTTGAACAGCTCTGAAGGACTAATATGAAATATATATTCTGCATATTATGGTGTTCTAGACCAGTGATGGTCGGGAACCCGTGGCTCGTGAGCCAAATGTGGAACCTTGGGCTCTCAGTAGTGGCTTCTTCTTCTTCCTCTTCCCTCTTGGCTCTTAGTGCCGCGTGCGCAGCGTGAGGGGGTCGCCCCGTTCCCATTTCTTGAACGGTCGGACGCTAACGCTTTGAGCTCGGCCATTATTCGCTCTATTGCTCCGGCGAGTTGTTCAATTCTTTCCTCGAGTGTTGTCCTCGGTCTGCCGATAGGTCTTCTACCTTGTGGCCTTGCTCCCGCCATCCTCCGGGTAGTCTTATTCTCGTCCATCCTTTGGACGTGGCTGAACCATTGCAGCTGCTTGTTCTCCAATCTTCTCTCTCTCAGTAGTGGCGCATCGGCTAAACTATAATTTTTTCCATTTTAAAAATCAACAGAAAGAAAGAGATTTAGAATAGTACTAAAAAAGGACTCACAACGTCGACGTTATGGACTCCCACATATTCATGTTTAGCTTATAAAGGGGCTATCATCTCTATTTTATGTACCTACGTGACTGCATGAGTCCTGTTGTTTCTTTTTTACCACAAAACACATACCGCGCTATCCCAATCTCAATCTCTCGTGAAAATCGATCTGCAATAGCTGAAGCTTTTGAAAAGGTTTCAAATTGAGTAAACCCGGAATTTGGCTCACTAGTATAAAAAGGTTGGCACGGCTCTGGAGACTCGGACACCCCAATTGTTTCTGTTATTATTAGGAATATTGATAACAAAGACCGGATCTTTTGGTAGTATTTTTTATTTTTATTTTATTAATGTATTTTGTATTAATTTAATTTGACCGTGCATGTGATGGATGCTGATGCCAGTAGTCTTTCCGTATACCTTCATATTTATTGTTATTTATCGTTGCATTGGTGTAAACACAAAAAATATCCTCCTATTTTAATTTCGGAAAAATATACTAAACGGCACACGGGACACTTTATGAAATACCCGTTCATAGGACAGCCAGTCAACAATTATTATTTACACGACAAGACTGTGTAACCTACTATACCTGCTGAGATTAGGCCGGCTGGATCACACAATCAGTTTAAAACGAAAATAAAATTATAAATTTTCGATAACACCTAAACCCTGTTACCTGGTCTCGTAGCAGTACAAACATTGGACCCCCCCCCTTTCTCCCTCCCATACCCCTCCTATATTACCTTATTCCCCCCCCCCCTTTTATATTTCATATACGATAATTTAAGTTAAATATTGCTATGCATACTGTTATTAAGTTATGGTTAACATGAAAAAAGACTTTATAGTCTTATTGTTCGCCAATTGTATTGCAATAAAGTCGTTATTCATTAAATCATTTATTCGGCTGATTGAAAATTTGGTCAGCCTGACATATTGCTAATCAGGTTTCTGGACAAATATTATACAAATTTTGGCTCCCATTGATATATTTAACTATAACATTGTAATAAGAAATCATACCTGGAAGATCATATTTCACCATAAGTCGCATATTCTCAACCATCTTCAGACTTTTTAATTTTGAATTGATCCATCACTATAATTTACGGACTCTCCCTTGCACTAGATTTGAGAAGGTGCCAAGTTTGTATATATACTACCGTGGTGAAGGCCAGGAAGAACGTTCTCTACCAGAATAAATTATATGAAAAGTAAAATTAATTAAATAAATATCAGTGTTAATAGCTTAGTATTTAAAAACTTAGGAATGTTGAACCGTACATTTAAAAAACGTGCAATATCCCCAATTACTTGTTTGAAAGCAATAAATAATCGGGTGACGATTCCATGATATTTTTGGAACTTAGACCTTATCCCGGTCTCGACGTGGTTCTGAAACTTGGGGTGTCACGTTCAAACCTGCCTCCACCGCCCCCTCCTTGTTGTCTGTCCTCCCTTGCGTTATGTTGTTGCTCTCTTGGGGCTTGAAGTGGTATCTCATGATGTTGACTCGATGCAGTGGAGCTCGAATGTTGAAGAGGACAATGAAACTGCGCCTTCGCCTGTTGTTGACCGTCCATAGAATGATGACACCCCTGAAGAACCGATAGATGCTGAAGGTTGTCCGGAAATGAACTCGAACGTTGCATAGGGCGAAAAGCCGAAGTATTCTGTTGAAACAGACTTTCATGAATTTGGCAATGTGAATGCATGCAAAGTGCACCTTGCTGTGGCATCTGCTGCTGCGGATACTGCAGTATTACTGGCTGCGGTTGAACATATACACGAGGCACCATTGACAATTCATAGACAGGTTGTAGAAAAACATGTTTTTTAGTGGTTTCCGTGTTTAGTGTGCAGGTTGGAAGTTGCATCACAGGCGGTTGATGTAAACAACCCATTGAATAACTTTGATCTCGTTGATACAGTGGTGCCCCACGATGTCGTGCCTCGTCAGCAATAACTCGCTGAGGAACGTTTGGTTGTATGAAGCGGACATGACTATTTGGCTCCTCAGAGTTGACAACTGGCAATCTCGAGTGTGGTGGATTTCGAAAAGAGGAATTACCTTGATCTTGTGCTCGGCGTTGATCGTTCCCCAATTCCGGTCTCGAATTCTGCTGAGTCTGATCGTGAAAGGATCGCATTTTTTGGGAAGTCTTCTATTGACGTTGGTAGATCCTTCTTCGATGCATCAATTTTACTAATGCTAGGGCAGACTTTTAAAAATATTCCAACAGATTGTCACTTTATAGGCTGCACACACTCGTTTTTACTTAACACAGTCGTACTTTAAAGTATCAATTTTATTTATAACTCACGGTCGCCCGAACTCTATAAAAGATTCCAACAGCGCTTCATTTTGCAGTCTTTCAGGTTGCCCAATGCAAGTTTTGTGTTT